>RJWJ010000970.1:21296-41106 GCA_004363605.1 Indri indri | reverse complement strand
TCCGCCCCCCATTTCTCTTCTGTCTCCTTCTACACCAGAGCTGCTGCTCTGGGAACCCGTGGTCCATGCCCACCTCTGCTGGAGACCTAAAGTCCAGACTTGGAGGAGGAAGGAATCTTGAGTCTAAAAATAGGTTTCCTAGGAGAAGGAGCAGACCAGTGCTAGAAAGGTTTCACAGGGGCTATGGGGTGAAGTACAGACACAAAGCTCTTAAGTGATGGCCTGTTGGGACAAATGAGAGAAATCCCAGAGGGTGGTGATGACAGCTCACTCTCTGCCATCGTACTCCTGGGAAAAATGAAATTTAGGCTCCTATAAAATTCTCAGTTTTAGAACTAGAAAAAAATTTAGAAGACATCTTGTCCAGCATCTGCATTTTATCTATAAAATATAGAAAGCTGAAGCATAGAGATGTTAAATGTTTTGTCAAAAGTCCAAAGGCTGGTTAGCGGGCTTGGTCTGGTGATTTTTCTACTGAAGCACAGTGCCTCTAGGGGAAGTCCTTGGCCCGGATGGCTGCTACTCTTGCTGGGGTATTGGCGGCATTAGTAGTTAACCAGTCAACCCAAGTTCCCATGGTCTAGGTTCTGCTTCAGCTGGAGGTTGGGGAAGAACAGCAGAAAAATCCCTCTCCACCACTCTGCCAAGGCTGGGGGAATGTGCTAAGGGGAACTCCCCACCTACAGGCAAGTACCAGTGAAGCTTCCTACATGCTCACTGGGTGTGCCAGGTCAGTGACATGCCGTCCTCAGAGCTAGCACTAGCATCCCAGAGACCTCAGGTTGTCATTCTGGCTTCCTCTGTCAGCTGAGACTGTCTCCTTTGGAGCCATTGGCAACTCACCCTTGTCTGTGCTCCCCAGCAACAACAGCTGGGTGCATCTGTTACACTTGTGTTCCTGGTCTTTTTTTTTTTTTTTTTTTACTTCCTCACCCGCCTTTTATCAGACAAATGACTTTGGGAGGTTGCAGCCAAGAGAGAGTTTGGCTCCATAGACCCATTTACCTTGATAGGAATGTTTCACTCAAGGTCAGAGGACCTGGCTAGCCAAGCTAGCACCACCCCAAATTAGAGTAGAGCCCCTCTTGGACCTACTGTAGACTCATAAAAAAGTCAGAGACTCTAGAAATAGCACACTGCAGGACAAGATGTCCAGCTTCTTTCTGGCACCAACTTACTGTATGACCCTAAGCCAATATATCTGTCTCTCTGTCCTTAATGCTTCTCCTCTAAAGGAGAAAAATTTTCTGCCTTGGTGAACTGTTTAGAGATGAGTGAATCACTTTGGAGACTATTTTCTTTCTTCAAGACCTGGGGCTAGATCTAAGGATGAATCTCTGTGTCCTGGTCTCTCTGGAATGTTGCCCTTCCTAGGGAGCAGTACTTTTCAGGCATTACTGAGTGTCACTTCTCCCCCAAGCCCAGAGCTGCAGAGTTACATTCCACACAAGTACAGCTGGAGATAAAGGGCTGCTTCCCCAGATCAGGGGTTATCTTTCTTGTCATCGCCTCTTCAGGGACTGGCTACTGTGCTTTCCCTTTTGCAGAATTCTACCATCCTAATCAAATTCCCTTCATCTGCTCAGGAAGCACCCACGGGTGGGATGGTCAGCTCATACCCTTTGCAGGCAGAGTGCATGTTCTGGCCAGCTGCTAGGGTTGCTGTGTAGGGGTGGTGTTTGTATCTGTGCCTGGAATACATTGGGAGGGTGGCCAGCATTGCCTGGGCTCACGCTCGATGGTGGTGGTGGTGGTGGTAGTGGTGGTGATGGCGGCGGCTACCTCTACAAGTGTTCTAGGAGCCCTGACTCTTGGGGCATTTGGAGTCTGACTCAGAAAGCTGCTGGCTCCTTTGGGTGTTCATGTTTCAAATCTCACTTCTCCTTTGGCCTGGGAGTTCTGATTTTCTTCCCAGAATCATGTTGCTGAGTTACAGATTGTTGGGATCCCATGGCCTAGAGTAATTACTCCAAGATCTTAGAAGTTGTATTTAAATTTTTTAGTTAGGAAGTAGCTGCCTTTCCTCACCTCCCTCTGTTGGATGGCTCTGCACAGAGGTAAGACATTGGTGTAGTACTTGGGCATATGTTGTCAGGAATATTATCAGTGCTGCCCTCCTCCTTCCCTTCTGGTCCTATTTCCCGCTCAGGGCAGGAGTTGGGTGGCTTTTGAGTCAGGCAGATCCCAGAAGCTCAGATCTTCAGCCCTGTGTCTCAGCCCAGGCTTCCTTGGTGGCCATGCCTCAAGGCTCCCATGGCACCTTGCATATACTTTGATGGTCACATCCCTTACCTGTGCTGCAATTGTGTGTATATTTATCTGTCTCCTCCTCTGGACTTCGGGCTCCTGAGAGTAGGCACTGGCCTATTCACTTCTGGATTCCCAGTGCCCAGCTGTGTTTGGCAGAAACTGGGTGCTTATTGAATATTTATAGAATGGCAAGTGAGAGAGCAAACCCCACAGGGCAGAGGCATAATACCCTTCCTCCCTCCCTCACGGACACTGGCCTGTCAAGATGCAGCACAACCTGGAGTCCTCGAGCATTCTTGGTGGTATAGTACCCAACTGTGTTCTCCTCTGAAATGGGTCTTGTGGCCTGGCACCTCTCTCTCTAGCCAGGTGAGAAAAAGTGGCAGCCGTCCCTTCCAGCATCTTCTCTGAGCCACACATAATTACTCTCTATAGCATCTGAACTTTTTCACTTCCACTGCAGCACTATGGACCCCCATTCAGATCCACCCTAGGCTGATCCAAGCCACTGGTGAGGCATCTTCCTCAAGAAATCCAGCAGCATTGTATGGGAGTCCCTAGAGCTCTAGGAATCACCACAGACCACCTGCAGCACCGTCTTGTCACCTAGCTCAGAAGCCACGAGGAAGTAACTGGGCATCAAGCCTGACAAAAACCCCTTCTAAGTAGCCACCCAACCCCCGCATCCTCCTCCATACTTCCAAATACCCCTCCCACTTCCCCCTTACCTTCCCAGGCACTAGGCTGGCTTCAATAACTGAAATAGCCAGATTCTTTTTATAAAAACCACAAAAAAATGCAAAATACTAAAAATGAAGAAAAGAAGCATACCCTTTACTATGCAGGTCCCATGCATGCCTTCCTAACTCTCCTAGCAGCTGTATTTGCCTTGTACCAAGTAGAAAATCATAAACTTCAAGCAACCTTTAAAAAGAATAAAAGAAAACATAGAGTGCCTCTCAGAGTCTGGGTATTAGGCTGTGTGTTGGATCGGTCACTCCAGGGCCGTGGGTTTGAATGTTTATATTAATATTACTGTTAGCCCTTGGGGACTTCCCTTCTTCATTCATAACCTTAGAAGACCAAAACCAGCCATGGCCTGAGGAAGATGCCAAAGGCTTGGCCCCATTGGCGAGGAAAGAGTCTTGTGGACTCCTCCACTCCAGCGGGACGGTACCATCCAATCCAGAGGGAGAAAGCTGAGAGCCAGTTTCACACGGACAGTTGCCACCTCAGAAATCCAGAAACAGGAGTGGCAGGGTGACCACAGAAGGACCAGCATGTGCAGATCCTGGGCAGGGAGAGAGCGCCCTGCTTTGGGTCTAGAAGGCTGTGACTTCTTTGACTTCATCCAGAAATAAGGATGGAAAGGACTGACAACCAGAGGTGAAGGCCCCTCCCTCCCCACTTCCCTCTGAGTAGGGACAGGGTCTGACTCCCACACAGGGAACCACTCTACCCTCAGCGGTCCCCCACCATCATCTTCAAAACAAGAGGGAAAGAGATTCTGAGGAGGAGGAGGAGGGGACTCTGAGCCAGTTCCCTTGCTTCTTGCAAACTGGATTTTGGAAGACAGACAAGACCAGGGCTTTCCCTCGGAGGCTGCTCGGGCTGGCATGCCGTCATGCCATGCTGTCTTCCCTTTTCAGGGTGCTGCTCCAGCAACTTCCCTCTGAGCTATCTGCTGGGCCTGCCACCACCCTGGCACCCCCTGGCCTTATCTTCCTTCCCTTGCTTGAACTCCACCCCATTTGGAGATTACCAGCTGCTCTCCGAAGAAACTCTAAGGCAGCTGCTTCTTCCTACCTCTGGTGATGGCTGAGGTGAACGCACAGGACCCTGGGGTTGTTGTGAGGCAGAGACAGGAAGGCAGCCATGTGGCCGAGGTCATAAGGCTCTGGGGACACCGAGACCTAGGTTCCAGTCCCACTTCAGGTACTCACTAACTGAGTGAACTGTGTAAAGTTGCTTGAATTCTCTGAACATCAGTTCTATAAAATGGAGATACTGATGCCCTCTTGGGGTTGTGGTCAGAATTAAGTGAGATAGCATATATAAAGCATTTAGTCCAATACTTAGCCCTTAGCACTCAACAAAAGGTAGCTACTACTATTGTCGTTGGAAATAGCTCCTAGAGGTCACCTGTTGGGGGTGGATTTGGAGAGCTGGGCTGACCACTCCTGCAGGGAGGAGGAAAGAGAGAGGCAAGCAGATGGGGATTGAGTCTAGGTAAAGGCTTGGCATGGTGGCTCACACCTATAGTCCCAGCACTTTGGGAGTCCAAGGTGGGAGGAGTTCAAGTTTAGGTAAGGGCCAACCTTTGCTGAACCTCCTTTGATCACATTGCCACCATTAGCCAGAGGGAGATGATACCTAATGATATCTTTATGTTTTCTAGTTTATGGAGAAATTTCATATACATCCAAGGATCAGAGCCCACTGTTGTCTCTGAGGGCCTTCCCTAGGTCCACGCCTCAGGGCTTGTCATACCACCTTGGTTTTAAGGTACAATCCAGTGGAAATGGACTCTAGGACCTAATTTGCCTGTAATTAATGACATTTGGGTTTGAGAGCCAGGAGAACAGTCCTTGAGGTTGTAGGACCTCAGCATGGGACCCTGCAACCTTTCCTCTCTTAGTGCCGATGGCCTCGAAGTAGTGTCCTAGGGGCTAGAATAATGGTTTTTCCTCACAAACATCAAATCATGGCTATTTTTTCCCAATTTGTAAGAAAAAAGTTAAGATAATGGAGAGAATTTTCTCCATCTTCGGTTTTCTCCCATGAGCACTAGTACCTGTAGCTGCTAATCTGCCAGCAAGTGCTAGCAAAAGGCAAAGGGGAAGAGGACCATAAGTGAGTGAATATTACGGAAAACTAGGAAACTATTTATTTAGAGTATTGCCTGTATTGTTTTATGAGATTGAGAGACATATGTCTAACAGCCACAGTTCTGTTAGTAAAATTGTTTCTTATTTCTGTGATAGAAATTAGTATGTTGTGCTTCCTCACATGATACACTGAGAAGGATATAATAATATCTTTGTAATATTTCTGTCAAAAATGTGTAAACTAAATCCAATGGTGAGGAAACAACTAGACGAATCCAAATCGAAGGACACTGTGCAAAACAATTGGCTGGGACTTACATAAATGTCAGTGTCCAAAAAATATCTAATTGGAACCCTCATACATTGCTAGTGGGAATGTAAAATGGTGTGGGAACCAGTTTGGCAGCTCCTTTAAAAATTAAACATGGAATTAATTACCATATGACCCAGCAATTCTACTCCTGGGTATATACCTGAATAAATGGAAAACAGGTATTCAAACAAAAACTTGTACACGGATGTTCATAGCAGCACTATTCATAATAGCCAAAAGATGGAAACAACTCAAATGTCCGTCAGTGACTGAATGGATAAACCAGCTGTGTTATATTCACACAATGGAATATTATTCAGCCATAAAAAGAAATGAGGTTGTGACACATGTTACAATGGGGATGAACCTTGAAAATACTGTGCTAAGCTAAAGAAGCCAGACACAAAGGGCCACATATTGTGTGATTCCATTTATACAGGAAATGTCCAGAATAGGCAAATTCATAGAGACAGAAAGCAGATTTGTGGTTACCAGGGGCTGGGGGAAGGTGAAGAGGTGGAGGAAATGGGGAGTGACTGTTTAATGGGGACAGAGTTTCCATTTGGGGTGATGAAAAGCCCTGGAACCTGAGCGTAGTGATGGTTACACAGCAATTTGAATGTACTGAAGGCTACTTAACTGTATACCTTAAAATGGTAAAATTTAAAAATACCATGTTTAAATTGGTAAATTTTGTGTTATATGTATTTTACCACAGATTTCAAAATCCAGTGTCTCGAAAGACCAAAAACAAAGGAGGAAGATTAAAGAGAAAAGAACAAAAGCCAAGAGAGTGTTCCAGGCTAAAGGAGATTTAATCACTAAATGCATGATCCTTGATCAGATCCTGAATCGGAAAAATAAATAAATAAAAAAACAGTTACAGAGGACATTATGGTGATAATTGGAGAAAGTTAGGGACTGTAAATTAGGTAACAGTAATAGTATATTAAAGTTTTAAAAAAAGAATTTAATAAGTCAGAATCTGTAGTGTACACCAACAGAGCACTGTGGCTTCTCAGTACTCTGTCATTTGAACAATTTAAAGATACACTGCTTAAGCTTTGGTGTGAATGAGGGGAAATCACCCTGATTAAACTTTGTAAAACGGTATGCAAGTGAACTCCAGTTTAAGAAAATCTGATGTTCAAAAATGTAGATATAAGGCTGGGCACAATGGCTCATGCCTGTAACCTAGCACTCTAGTAGGCTGAGGCTGGAGGATCGCTTGAGGCTAGGAGTTCCAGACCAGCCTGAGCAAGAACGAGATCCTTGTCTCTACCAAAAATAGAAAAATTAGCCAGGTATGGTGGCGCATGCCTGTGGTCCCAGCTACTTGGGAGGCTGAGGCAGGAGGGTCATTTGAGCCCAGGAGTTTGAGATTGCAATGAGCTCACTGTACTCTAGCCTGGGCATCAAAGTGAGACCCTGTCTCAAAAAAAAGAAAAGAAAAGAAAAAAGAAAGAAAAAAAAGTAGATTTACAAAACTAACAAATTGGGTGGGGTTTTTAAAAAAATAGACTTTATTTTTTAGAACAGTTTTAACTTCACAGAAAAATCGAAAAGATAGTACAGAGATGGACATGTCTCAAAAAACTAAAAATAGGCCAGACACAGTAGCTCACTCCTATAACCCTAGCACTTTGGGAGGCCAAGGCAAGAGGATCACTTGAGGCCGGGAGTTCAAAACCACCCGAGCAACATAGACACTGTGCCCAGCACATTTCCTTAGTTTTTACTTAATGTTCTTCTTCTGTTGCAGGATCCCATCCAAGATACTGCATTACATTTAGTTGTCATGTCTCCTTAGGTTCCCGTTGGCTGTGACAGTTTTTCAGACTTTCCTTGTTTTTGATGGCCTTGACAGTTTTAAGGAGTGCTGGGCAGGTATTTTGTATAATGTCCTTTTACTGAAACTTGCCTGATGTTTTTCTCATGGTTATACTGGAGTTATAGGTTTTTGGGAGGAAGACCACAGAGGTAAGGTGCCATTTTCATTGCATCTTATCACATCATACCAATGATTTGTCAGCATCATCAGTGTTGATATTGACTTTGATCACCTGGCTCGAGGAAGTGTTTGTCAGGTTTCTCCATGGTATAGTTAGTCTTCCCCTCCCCCAACCCCGCCCTTTTCCATACTATGCTCTTTGGAAGAAAGTCGCTATGCGCAGTCTACGCTTTAGGAGTAAGGAGTTATGCTCTATCTCATTGAGGGTGGAATATCTACATAAATCATTCAAAATTCTACTGCATGGAAGATTTATCTTTTTCCCCCCATTTATTTATTCAATAAGTCATTTATTTATATCAGCATGGACTCACATATATGTATTTTATACTTCGGGTAATAATTCAATACTTCTCTATTTATATTGATGCTCAAATTGTTCCATTGGCGTTTCAATTGGCTCTTTCAATTGGCTCCTGTGTCTGTTTGGCATACTCACACTGATGTGGGTATTGAGGTGAGGGTTTTGTTTTTGTTTGTTTTTGAGCATTTCCTTAATTTCTGGTACTACAAGATGCTCCAGGTTCATCGTGTATATTTCCTGCCCCAGTCCTAGAATCAGCCATTTCTCCAAGGAGCCCAGGGGATAGCTATTTTTATTACAAGGTGATTACTCTCTTTACATAAGGATAAAAGTACTGGTGCGTGCAAATTATTTCATATAATTTGATTGACAACTTATCAGGAGCATACATTTTGCTAAAAGCTAGACTCAGCCATTTTAAAAACTGTATCTAGCTTTTAAAAGTTTCTAGCCAGGCTTCATTCTAGCCAGAATGTGAAAAGCCATCGTAAGAAAAGAAGTATCTTTATCTCCATCCTCATTGTGAAAGGAGGTCATTGGTGATATTGTGGGGTGTTATAAAGATTTTGCAGCAAAAACTGATGTAATAGAAAGAGCACCAGAATGAGATCAAAAAATTGGATTTAGTCTAGATATTGCCAGTGCACCCATATGCATGTGGTCAAGTATCACTTGCAGTCTTTCAGCCTCATCTATAAAGAGAGGTGAGTGGCCAAACCCATTTTTAAAGTTCTATTAACCTCTAAAATGTGATGCTGGCTGAGCATGGTGACTCACGCCTGTAATCCTAGCACTTTGAGAGGCTGAGGAGGGAGGATAGCTTGAGCCCAGGAATTCAAGACCAGCCTGAGCAACATAGCAAGATCCTGTCTCTACAAAAAATAGAAAAATTAACTGGATGTGGTGGTGCACACCTGTTGTCCCAGCTACTTGGGAGGCTGAGGCAGGAGGATTGCTTGAGGCGAGGAGTTTGAGACCAGCCTGAGCAACATAGTGAGGCGCTGTCTCTACAAAAAATAGAACAATTAGCCAGGTATAGTGGTGCACACCTGTAGTCCCAGCTACTCAGGAGGCTTGCTTGAGTAGTTTGCTTGAGCCCAGGAGTTTGAGGCTACCATGAGCTATAATCACACCACTGTGCTGCGGGCTGGACAACACAGCGAGAACGTGTCTCTATATAAATAAATAAATAAATAAATAAATAAATAAATAAATAAAAATAAAAAGTGATGCTATTAACAGCAGCATCACTAACTTTGGAAAGGCAGTAGCCTTGAGGAGTCCAGGATGGGAAGTGGGAGCAGGAATGGCAGTGTGCAAGGTCCAGCTGTGAAGTGCAGAATTTGAGAGCTCAGGGGAGAGGCATCATTAATAATCATATTAAATATTAAAAATAATATTAAAGTCTAAATCTTGATTTTAATGTAGCCTGCATCTGCTGCTCTAGCTCTCTGGCTGATTGTGCTTTAGGCTTATAGGTTTTCAGACTTGGCTGCACATTGGAATCACCTGGAACTCATTCCGAAATACTGTTGTCTGCATCCCAGTGCCAAAGATTCTGATCCACTTGATTTGGGGTGCAGCCTAGGCATTAGGAGTTTTTTAAGTCTCTCCCCCACTCCCAAACCCCCAGGTGATTCTAATGGCAGCCAAGGTTGAGAACCACTGTTTTCAGCTATAAATGCTATTGTCCATCCACCACGTAACACATAGTTTATAGGTCCTCAGGGTACCTTGTACACAGCAGCTGATGAATTGGATTTGGACAGTGTGTTAGTTTCCTGTTGGTGCTGTAACAAATTACCACAAACTTACTGGCTTAAAGCAACACAAATTTACTTTCTTATATTTCTGAAGGTCAGAAGTCCAAAACAGGTCTCAAAGGCTGAAATCAAGGTCTCAGCAGTGCCACATTCCTTCCGAAGCCTCTAGGGACGAATCATCTCCTGGCCTGCCCCAGCTTTTAGAGGCTTCCAGGGTTCTTTGATTCATGGTACCACATCATTCCCACCTCTACTTCCATTGTCGTATCTCCTTTGACTCTGACCCTTTCGCCTCTTTCTTATAAGGTCTTTCGGGTCCTCAGGGATAATCTCCCCATCTCAAAATCCTTAATCACATTTGCAAAGTCCCTTTGGCCATGTAAGGTAACATATTCACAGGTTCCAGGAATTAGGACATAGACATCTTTGGGGGGACATTATTCTACCTACCACAGACAAAGACAGAGCAACTGCTGTAATTACAACATAAATAGAATTGAGTACCCTGCGCTATGCGGCATCTCTTTACTTTGCCTTTCTTGTTTTAGCTACATTAGGATTTAGTCAGAGACCATCTTTGTGGAAACTTACACACCCTAGTGAAAAGTTAACATGTGAATAAACAGTGAGGAGCCTGGGAGCAATGGAAATAAAGAGCAGACGCATCATTTTAAATGGTTCAGTAAAATGATATTCAGAATGTAATTGGCACTGGTGAGTTTTAAAGGGCAGAGATGCTCACTCACTCTGGCAGAGGGCTGGCCTCCAGGCCAGGGGATGACTGGCATCTCTGCCTTGTGGTTTCCCTGCCTCCCCCATTGTTCCCTGGGCCTGGTCGTGCTGTGGGACCAGAAGCCAGCTGGCACCTCCAGCCCCACAGGACTCTGCTGGCAGCTCCCTTTCTCCTGGACAGAGTGTGAGGCCTGGTGGATAATGCATTGGGCCCTGAGTTAGAGGCAGGGTCAAATGATGGGGGCTGAAGAGACGGGGCTGAGGAGGGCCCTGAAAGACGTGGTTTTAGATGAGGGCTCGCCATTTACTGCTGCATGCACCTGCCCTCCCCTGCCAGATGGCAGAGGACCTTCATAAAGGAAGCCTGCAAGGAAAAATGTCATTCTCCTGAGGCACTAGTCTGACCCTATTGCCTGTTCTAGAGGCCCAGCTCCCTTCTTTCACCAAGGCCCCAAAGTGGCTCTTTCCAGCTGGCGTCTCCCTTACAGGACAGTGGAGTCTAGCCAGCTACTTCCTTCCCCACTGAGTTGGTCAAGTCCCTGCTGCTGAGAACTCTCTCCTGCCAGAGCTTGGCCCCATCTATTGCCATGGCAACAGCCAGCTGCTGCTTAGCACCAGCCTGGAGGCTGGGCACAAAGAAAGGGTAGCCAAGGGAGGCACACACTGGGCTGTCCTCACTCCTGGAGGCCTGGTGGGTTCAGAAGGCTTCTTTGGGGATTCCTGGTAGTCTCTGATGGGTTTGTTCTCTCAGGGAGAAGCCGCAAAATTTGAAAGATCTAAACTCCTCATATTACTCCACACTGGAATCAGAGTTAACAAAGATAAAGGTTCCTTTGCCTCAGCAGCTCCAGTACTTAGGCACATTCTTTCACATTGGAGTGTACTTTCTTCTTGTACTTGACACCATCTTGACCTCCAAGAAGGTTAAAGAGCTGGGAGTGTGCATCTGCCCAGGCCTGCTGTAGCTGTAAGAGCTGCCCTTTGATGTAGATGGATTAGAATTCAAAACCTCACCATTTCTCTGTGACCCTGGGCAAGTTAACTATTAGGAATGATAGATAATATGTATTATCAGGCATTGTATTAACTGCTTTCCATGCATTATATTATTTGATTCTCACAGTAATCTTGTTGGATGCAGTTGTTTGTTTGTTCTTAATTCCCATCTTCAGATACAGAAACTGAGGCTCAGAAATTTGCTCCATATGAGCCTAAGTTTGACTCACTCTGAAACCCTCGTTCTTAGTCACTGTTCTGTACTAACCTTGTATTGACTTAATTTCCTCACCTGTAAGATTGGGAAAATATCCATCTTCTGAGATAATTGTGTTGTGAAGATTGAATTAAATGATTTGGTAAAAGTTATCTCATGGAGCTAAAGCACCGTCAGATACTATCAGCAATATACCTGGGGAAAGATGCTCGCCTCTGGGTCCTCGGGAAGTAGTCTCTCTCCTACTCTCCTGGAAGGTTACTCATGGCATTCAGGGCTCTCTGGTTTCCAAAATCTCAGGGCCTGGCTTGTTCCCTGTCTCTACAGGTGATTTCCATGGTGTTGGTGGCCGTGGGAGTGTACGCAAGGTTGATGAAGCACGCAGGTGAGCATAGGTCTCCCGCCACCTCCCCAGGACTCTGGCCATGCCCTTTCTCCTCTGCCTCCTTCAGCCCTGGCCCTCTTGCATGCCTTCCTGCATAAGCTGTGGTGCTCAAGAAGGCAGCCTCCTTGTAGCCAAATCTTAGTGGTCTACTTAGGTGTCAGACCACCCATGCCAGTCCACCTGGATTTCCCTGAGCCCCCATGAGTCTTCCATTTTAGGCTTAGGAAGTGTCTGAGAAAGAAGGGAGGCCTCTGGAAGCAGAGAGCAATCAAGGGTTTTAGCCCCTCCCTAGCTCTGTCCTGGACAAACTCAACCTCCATTCCTCCATTGCACAGTCTCCAGGAAACAAAGTCCGCAAAGCCGGTGAGCCTAATGCCATTCTAATTCTTTTCTGGAGCGAAAGTGGCTCCTCCTCTCTTAAGCCCGGGAATAAAGGCTCTTATATCGTTAGTTCCCCAAATTAAATACTACAACCCCGTCTGGGCCCTTTTTCTCCCCCTGGGAGGTGCGTACTACCTCCCCATACCCTTCACCTGACCATACTGGAGATTCCCCCACCAAGGGAAGGAGAACAGTTTGGGGGCACCCTCCCACCCCGTCCCCAGTGGGCACCAGGCTCAGACTGCAGGACGGCTCCTCTCCCAGAAGCAGCCTTGGCCTGCCTGGCGGTGGATCCTGCCATCCTGCTGATCGTGGTGGGTGTCCTCATGTTCCTGCTCACCTTCTGTGGCTATATTGGATCCCTCCGTGAGAACATCTGCCTCCTGCAGACGGTGAGTGGTCAGGGGCCCCACTAGAAAGACCTCCTGATGTCATTCCTGCAGCCTTTCGGTTTCCCCTGTCCCACCCTCTCCAAAGCCTGTGCTCTCCACTTCCTTACTGTAGAGCTCAGCCCCAGGTGATGATGTCCCAGAAGCAGCTGCATTTCCCGTGTGGGGGGCATCTGGGAAAAGTGCCCAGTGACTGCCCAGCACTCCCCATGGCCCTGGGAGGGGCGGCTGCCCTGAGTGGTAACAGGCGTCTCCTCTTCCCACGTGCTCCCCACAGTTCTCCCTCTGCCTCACCATCGTGTTCCTGCTCCAGCTGGCTGCTGGGATCCTGGGCTTCGTCTTCTCAGACAAGGTAACACTGGGAGCCCAGAGGCCTCCTCAGGTGTGACCCGGATGGAGAAAGGGAAAGTTCCTGCCTATGTTTAGCCTGATTAGTTAACCACAGTACCCTCTCCCTTGAGAAACACCAGCCTGTGAAAGATTCTCCTTAGGAATGAGTGAATGGCCTTTAAGGTCACATTTGGGTTTTTTTCGTTTTGTTTTGTTTTTACTTTATTTTTCTTTTTTCTTTGCCTCCCACCCGGAAGGTCACCATATTTGAAGAGAATTTCAAGGTTGTAAGGTGTTTTCCTCTGACAAGTCTGAGAGGCCAACAGGGAAGTAAATTCTATGAACACCAAGTTAAAATAATTTGCAAACTTTAACAGCAAATGACTAAGTAAAACTCGGTGATCAAGAGGGGCACAGACAACATGAGGAGCCTCTTATTTCTTTTAAAAATTGTTTATTGATATAAACACGGGAATGAAAGGGAGAAAATAAAACAAGATTTTGAACAGTGCTCATATCTGGAAGTGGTCTGCCATTTGGTGACTGTCCTTTTCATTAAGAACCAGAATTCCTTTCCCAAATGGCAAATGATTGCTGGAGGCAGAGTATAGGACTATGGAAGAAAACTTTGAGAAAAGTAGTGGAGCAGGAAGAAAGAGACCATGGTACAAAATTATGCAATTGAGAGCCATTGAGTTAATTCAGAATTTCCTAGTCCTGGCTTAGTAAAATCCTGAAAGGATACAGATGTGTTTTGAGTCTAAAGAGGTGCAATTCTCTAATGGCCACTAGAGGTCAGTGCCTCAGCTCCGTAAGCCCCTTCTGCCAATTAAAAAAAAAAAGTTTCTCTACTTTGCATCAATCAACAAGTATTTTGTGGTAATAGTCCTCAGGGGTAGATAAACATTGGATTATCTTGAAATGTGGCTTTGAGAATCTCTGACAGCAGATCCAGCATTTCTTTTGCTCGCTGGTACCTGAGGGCCCAGGGACATAAGGGCTTTGGAACTGGCTATCTTCCATTGTTAGGACTCAGTTCAGATTTCAAGTTTGACTCAGATGAAGAAGGATGACCCCTGTCTACTGTTATTTCTGCAGGAAGGAGCAAGTTAGGGATTAGACCTAGGTCCTGATTGCCCACCCATGTCTCTGGCAGGCTCGGGGGAAAGTGAGTGAGATCATCAACAATGCCATTGTGCACTACCGGGATGATTTGGATCTGCAGAACCTCATTGATTTTGGCCAGAAGGAGGTATGGCCTAAGCGGATGGGGTCAGCTAGTGGTCTGGGGGGCTGTGGGTAAAAATGAACATCATCCCAAGAGATACCTCACCCTCTAGGCCTGTGTGCCTCTTCATTACCTGCCAGGTAACGGATTCTGGGAAGGGGTTTGGCAAAAAAAATATATAGCAGAGTGCTTTAAAAGTACTTTTAAGGACACAGAACAGTATATATAGTAATCTACCATTTGTGTAAAAAAAAAAAAAGAGGGAGAAAATATATGTTCATGTTTGCAAAAGGAATCTGGAAGGATATAGAAGAAATTATTATTATAAGTGGTTACCTATAGGAGAATGGGGAACTGGACAGATTTTTTAATATTAGCTACTCAAAAGTTACAATTTTTAAATTGTTGGAAAATTTACATAACATAAAATTTACCATTTTAAAGTGCCACAAATCTGTGGCATTAAGTACATTCACATTGTTGTGCAACCATCACCACCATCCATCTCCAGAACTCTCATCTTCCCTAACTGAAACTCTGAACCCATTAGACACTAACTCCCTATTTTCCTCTCTCCCAGGCAACCACCATTCTGCCTTCTGTGTCTGTGAATTTGACTACTCTAACCACCTCATATGAGTGGAATCATACAGTATTTTGTCCTTTGTGACTGGTTTATTTCACCTAGAAAGTCTCCAAGTTTCATTTATGTTGTAGCATATATCAGAATCTCCTTCCTTTTTATGGTCGAATAATATTCCATCGTATGTATATACCATATTTCGTTTATCCATTCATCCATCGATGGACACATAGGTTGCTTCTACCTTTTGGCCATTGTGAATAATGCTGCTATGAATCAAAAGTTAACTTTTAAATAACAGTGCTTTTGAGTTCAATGCTGAGTTCCCCTTCCCCTGGTACAACAGACACTTGACTTTGAGATCCAGTTTGCTTTCATGGAGTAATTATAGACTCACGGTGTTGAAGATTCCCCTGCTGGGTTGTCTCTATCTTAAGACAAAGTTTTTCAGCACTAATCCTTTAATTATTTCAACCAGTATTTTTGATCGCCTCCTTTTGCCAGACTCTATGCTGTACAGGACTATAAAGCCCAGAAACTTCTCTGAAGAAGCTTATAGTTGAATGTGTAAAACAAAATACATACACAACTGTAATACCAACAAGCACTTGGTGAGTTATAACAAGATATATAAAGTCATAGAAATTAAGAAGAGAAAAAAATTTTTCAGGTGAAATCAACTAGGAAGCTTGAGCTCAAGGTTCAAGGTTGTGTTTAAACACAACCTGAAGTTACAAGGAGAAGCTTGCCATAGACTTGTGGCCACTCTTGAGAATTCCCCTGGTCACCTCAGTGTGAGGGGAAGGTGATTCTTATCTTCTGGTGGGCTTCGTTACAGTTCAGCTGCTGTGGAGGGATTTCCTACAAAGACTGGTCCCAGAACATGTACTTCAACTGCTCGGAAGACAACCCCAGCCGTGAGCGCTGCTCTGTGCCTTACTCCTGTTGCTTGCCTGTCCCTGACCAGGTGAGTAAACATCCCACCTCATTTCCCCCTGGGCAGTGATCTAAGTTACTTTCCAATCAGGGCAGCTGATATTGGGGATCCCCATTCCCTAACTTTACCGACCAATTTTGTAGGACGACTGTCAGGTGTTTTTCTTCATTCCAATCTTATGGTTCTGTTAACCTTTCACTCCTGCAGCCCACATGCGGGTTCAGAAGGGGCAGATCTAAAGCAAGACCTGGATCCAGACCTGTCAGAGGAAGGGAAGTCTGCATTTAGTGATTTCCAGCCCAGCATCCTCCACATACATTCTCTAACAATTTAGGAGTGTAGGAAGGGTGGAAAGCCCATCAGCTAGGGCCCCGGACAAAAAGTTATTGGAATGGGAGTCCCACTTGGCTTTTCAACTCTCTCCACAGGCAGTGATCAACACTATGTGTGGCCAAGGTATGCAGGAAGTGGACTACTTGGAAGCTAGCAAAGTCATCTACACCAATGGCTGTATTGACAAGTTGGTCAACTGGATACACAGCAACCTATTCTTACTTGGTGGTGTGGCACTAGGTCTGGCCATCCCCCAGGTAACTTACCCTGTGAGACTTGTGGATCCCACAAACTCTGCAAAGACTCCTTTGTTTTGGGGAGGGCACCTGGGGATCAGCTAGGGTGTCAAGCACTGACATTGCTGAGGGGTAGCGGAAGGGATAGTACTGACCACACTGGGAAGACTGAGTGAGAAAAAACAGGGGCATCACTCATTGCTGAGGGCTCAATTCCTTCTTGCCTCTTCCAGCTGGTGGGAATCCTGCTATCCCAGATCCTTGTGAATCAGATCAAAGATCAGATCAAGCTACAGCTATACAACCAGCAGCACCAGGCTGACCCATGGTACTGAGAATCCATCCTGTACCTCCTCACCATGGCAACAGGCAAGCCTCATTGACCAACAGCAGTGGGTGCTGAGAACAGCACCAAGTGGAGATTTGGATTCGGCCCCCCAGTGACAGCCCAGTGGAAAGAAGCAAACTCCAGATGGGCAGAAGAAGGCAGGGTGCACAGGTAGCTCCTGAAGTCTAAGAAGGATGTGCCTCCTCTTCCCCATCCTAGCCCTCAGCATTGTTCGAGTGTTGTAACGTTAAGCATTTGGGTTTATGTTTTAATCCTTGTTTGGGCAGAGATGTTTGGGAAACAGCAATTGCACAGAGTTGTGGGGGTACTGCTGCTGCTTTTGCACCGAGGCACCACGACCAGCAGCTCTGTTGAACTTGGTGGACATAGTTAGATTCTAACTGTTGCCAGCAAGACCTGGAGGGTAGACACCAGCAGCCCTGCCTGGAGTCCAGTTGGCATGATGCCAGCTCCAGAAAGGAAGGGAGTGGAGCAGACAGTGAGGAGTGAGCTTGAGGGTCGGCTGGGGACAGCTGTATGTGTTAGGTAGGAGCGAAAGGGGTATGTTTACCAAATGCCTGCCCTGCCATCCTCCCAGGTAGTCAGAGAGTGAGCAACATCCTGCTCCTCCTTCATTTCCATGGAAACCATGGCAGCAAGGGCAAGGGGTACAACAGCAGCCAAATCCATCCCCACCCCACCCCCTTCGAAAGAAGTTTGGAACCATAGTCCCTACATTCTACAGACAGAAGAGGGACTGAGCCATACATGCCCTTGAATTCCTCCCTGTCTGGCCCTCCCTCTCCAGCAAGCGGGGTTTTCTTTAACTTGGCAGTGTGCAGAGGAGTGGTAACACCCACCCAGTCCCCCTTCCCCGCCACCTCTGCACCAGAGCTCAGTATTGCTACAGCATAAGAAGCAGGAATCTTGCTGGGGTTGGGGGAGCCAGAAGTGGCAATAAAAGTTTGTTGACCTGGGCTAAACCGGACTCCATGAATTTTCCATTCTGGCAACTAGAAGGGGAGGGGTAGAAGGGCCTTGCCGGTGGGCCCTGCCTCCAGGAGGGCACTGGAGACTCCCCTAAACGCCACAGCACCTCCCCGGTGCGGGGCCTCGCCACACGATCCATCTCCCTCAACCGGATGCACCGCCACCCTCCCACAGCCTCGCCCTCTGTGGTCTACATTAGGTCGAAAGATTACCAGTTTTGATCTGGGAACAGCGTAATTTTATTCCAAACCCTGATGTTATTTTTCTTACGAATTAAAGTGGATTAAAATTAATTTGCCATGCAAAATTTAGGATGGGAGGAGGGAAGGAAATGAGGAGGAAGAAGGCCATGTCTCCACCCCGAGTCGGGACCCTCGAGCCCACTTCTCCATCGCTTTCCGAAGACGCTGGGTACCGCAGCCCAGCCTGCGTTAGGGAGGACCCACAAAAGACTCGGAGCCGCGCGCTGGGCTGGGAGGCGGGGCGGGCCGCTCGGCTCCGTGGGTGGTCCCCGCCCCCTGCCCGGGAGTAGCGGGGGCTGCGTGAGCCTGCTGCCCGGTGAGTGTCCCGGGGGTCTGCTGGCCGCCCCCCAATGTCGGGGGCTCAGGCTGGGGTCTCGGCCTGGCCGGGGAAAGCCTCGAGAGAATCCACCCGGCTGGGGAGACGGAGTCTCGATTTCGCTCCCCGCCCCCAGCGTCTCCTAAGCGAGCCTTCTGCTCCTGCGAGGGCGCCTTTCCAGCAGCCGCCTGGGGCCCCCGCCAATGTTTAGCTCCCAGCTAGTAACAGAACGGAAAGAAAAAATAAAATCATGTGGAATATAAAATAAAAAGTAAGGACATTTTATTCTGGGAGAGAAGAGTAAAAAAGCGCGCTTTCTTGGTAATGTGCCTTTCTTGCTTAGTGCCAGAGACGTGCATTTTATACTTTTCCTTCCTTCAGTGACACAGACCCAGAAGTCAGTGTCTTGGGTTAGGCGTTGGGGTGATGCACTCTGCGGGTTCGGCAGCTTTGAGGCGCTCACCCGGAGGCGGGCTCCGTTCGGGGTCTCTTGGACGAAGCAAGAGACCAGGAACGGTGGTCCTCAGAACCAGGATTCAAATCTGAATTGTTTTAAACTCCAAACTACACTTTTACCACGGTCTCTATGTTGTCTTTCTATATCTAGCCTTCTGGGCCTGGACTAAGGCTTTAAAACGCTTTGAGCAAATATTCAGAAACTTACAGTGCAGTTGGGTGTTCGTGGCTAGATTCCAGATTAGCAGCGTCTCTGGGTCTCAGTCTCTCTCTAGCTTTTTTCCTCTTTGGCCTAATGCTGAGGGAGAAAATGCTCCAGTTTTTAAAAGGTTTCTCATTGTTATTTCATGTTTCAATTGAACTTGCTCCTTGAATTTCTACCTGTTTCTATTAATAGTAACCCTAGTCCCAATCATGTGGGATTAACACCAGTACTTTAGAACAGCTAATCAAATCTAGGCCCCAAAGGTGGTAGAAAGGAAGGAGTTTCTTGGGGACAGCAGAAATCAGGCTGGGCAGGGGTGAAGGGAAGAGACCTGTAGGGCAGTGAAAACCTGTCTGGGTGGCAGGGCCAGAAAGGCACCATGAGGGTCTGTGGGCTTCAGTCCCTGCAGTTAAACTAGGTTTTGTGCCCAGGAGAGCAAATTTTGTAGAATGTTCAATGAAATTCTGATTTCTTCTGTACTATTTTTCTACTGTTACTGTCACAAATTACCACAAATTTATTGGCTCAAAACAACCCAAATTTGTTATTTTACCATTCAGGAAGTCAGAAATCCAAAACGGGTCTCACTGAACTAAAATCAAGGTGTGATCAGGGCTCCATTCCTTCTGGGGGCTCTAGAAGAGAATTTGTTTTTCCAGCTTCCAGAGGCCACTTGCATTTCTTGATGTAGGCCCTTTCTCCATTTTCAAAGCACAGCACTCCAATTTCCGTCTCACATCGCTTTTTTTTTTTTTTTTTTTTTTTTTGAGACAGAGTCTCACTCTCTTGCCTGGGGCGAGTGCCGTGGCATCAGCCTAGCTCACAGCAACCTCAAACTCCTGGGCTCGAGCAATCCTGCTGTCTCAGCCTCCCAAGTAGCTGGGACTACAGGCATGCGCCACCATGCCCGGCTAATTTTTTTCTCTATATATTTTTAACTGTCCAATTAATATTCTTTGTATTTTTGGTAGAGACGGGGTCTCGCTCTTGCTCAGGCTGGTCTCGAACTCCTGAGCTCAGGACGATCCGCCCGCCTCGGCCTCCCAGAGTGCTGGGA
>RJWJ010000970.1:0-11693 GCA_004363605.1 Indri indri | reverse complement strand
GGGTTTTTTTGTTTTTAAGAGACAGAGTCTTGCTCTGTCACCCAGGCTAGAGTGCAATGGCACAATCATAGCTCACTGTAACCTTGAACTCCTGGGCTCAAGCGATCCTCCTGCTTCAACTTACCAAAGTAGCTGGCATGCACCACCACACCTGGCTAATTTTTAAAAATTTTTTGTAGAGACAGGGTCTTGCTAAGTTGCAGAGACTGGTCTCGAACTCCTGGCCTCAAGTGATCCTGCCTGGGCCTCCCAAAGCACTGGATTACAGGAGTGACCCACTTCACCTGGCCTCATAGTGTTTTAATTACTGTAGCTTTGTAGTACATTTTGAAATTGGGAAGTGTGAGTACTCCAATTTTATTATTTTTTTAAAGATTATTTTGGCTATTCAGGGCCTCTTGAAATTCCGTATGCATCTGAGAATTTGGCTTTTTCATTTCTGTAAAAGAGGCTGTTGGAATTTAGATAGGGATTGTGTTAAATCTGTAGATCACTTTGTATAGTATTGACTAACAATGTTAAGTCTTCCTATCCTCGAACACAGTCTAACCTTCCATTTATTTAGGACTTCTTTAATTTTTTTAGCAACATTTTTTAATTTTCAGTTTACAAGTTGTCTACTTCCTTAGTTAGATTTATCCCTAAGTATTTAATTCTTTTTTTTTTTTTTTTTTGAGACAGAGTCTCACTGTGTTGCCCGGGCTAGAGTGCCATGGCATCAGCCTAGCTCACAGCAACCTCAAACCCCTGGGCTCAAGCGATCCTCCTGCCTCAGCCTCCCAGGTAGCTGGGACTACAGGCACACACCACCATGCCTGTATATTTTTAGTTGTCCGATTAATTTCTTTCTATTTTTAGTAGAGACGGGGTCTCGCTCTTGCTCAGGCTGGTTTCGAACTCCCGAGCTCAAACAATCCATCTGCCTCGGCCTCCCAGAGTGCTAGGATTACAGGCATGAGCCACCGCGCCCGGCCAGTATTTAATTCTTTTAGATGCATTCGTAAATGGAATTGCTATCTTAATTTCCTTTTCGGATTATTCATCACTGGTATATAGAAACACAACTGATAATGTCCTCACTTTTGGAAAGGAAGAAATAGAGGCTTAGAATAAGTTGTTCAAAGGTGCTTGGCTAGTAAGATCCAAGTCAGGGTTCTAACTCCAAATCTATTGTGCTGTCACTCTGAGTGGGTTGCTTATCTGGCCCCTTTCCCATTTTGCTTTTTCCCTTTGACTCAATGCTCTTAATTACAAAATAGGAAACATAGGGAAAAAAAGAACTGGAGCGCTGCAACAATTACGCTGCCAATTCTGGCCAGGGTAACAACTGAACCAGAAGGAGGCAACCAAGGTTTCAAGGATACCCATGGAATATCCCAGAGGTACTTTGATGTCAACCTTCTTTGAGTGAAGGGCCCAAAGGCAAATAACAAAGAGTCAACATTGAGTGTGTGACCTCGAAATGCCAGAATATTTGATGAGAATGACTCAGAAATCAAGAAGCTACTTGTAGTAAATCAAGTACTAAAATGCCTTGTCAACAGGATAGCCTCTCATCCCTGACAAAAGGACTGTGTTAGGACATGAAGATGGGGCTAAGACTCTTAAGGAACTGGGTGGGGGGTGGCCCAGGCTCAGGAAAGAAGCACTTCCCAGCCTGCCACCAGGTTGGAGACGGCCGTGTGTCTAGTGAGTCGCTCTGAGGCATCTCTAATAGACATTGGCAGTCCTGGTATGTCTGCAGGAGGAGATGGATGAGCTTTCTCCAGGACACTGAGTGCCATTCAGGAACCACCAGGAAATTCTCTCTTCCCCAATCCCTGCTCAGCACTTTCCTTCTTCTCCCAAACCTGCTATCTGACAGGATTCCTAAATCTCTTTCTACTTCCTTTTGTATCTGTGGAATAGCATGTTGGTGCAGCTGCCACTGATGGGAACCTGGCCCAGGAGCAGTAGACAGTGCCATGAGAATTTTCTCAGTCTGCCTTCCTGTTGTCCTTTGCTAGGCCAGGATTCCCAGGAAGGAATGCCAAAGCCTGGTAAACAGGAGCATGTGTGCGCATGTGCGCATACGGGCACATGGAATTGAGAAATCAGATTATCTTCTCCTTTCCCCTGAAGGGAAGAGCCTTCTGGCTAGAAGATAACATCTTAGGATCTTCTCAATTTCCTTCTTCTATTTCCAGTGTAAAGGCACTATCTTATGACAATGTGAATCTTCCTCATACCTCCCAAGAAATCCCAGACAAGGAATGGTAGAGCCTTCCTTCCTGAAGAATTGCCCACTGACATTTTTAGGCAGAGAGCTAAGGGGCTGCCTGAGCACATACGGAATACTGAGAAAATGCCACAATAATGACCATATAGAAAAAAAGTGGAGAAAGTTCACAAAATAAAGAGCATCAATGTCATATCAGGCTCCAAGGCAACTTTCACTATGGCTCATACTAGGACATGTTATAACAGTCATTTCATTGTAACACAGAAAAAAATATAACCGAAGTGGGTCATAATGTTTAATGCCCTGATGACAGTCTATTTCCACTTCTTCCATACATCACCAGTGACTTCCCTCGAAATGACCCCCTGTCTCCAGCCTCTTGCCCTTCATACCATCCTCACATTGGCTTATTAATTACTAAGGATTAATAATACTCCCTTGATCAAAATTTGCACTGTTTCCTAATTGCCAATAAAATTAAGCCTTAATTCCCCTGTATGTCAATTAAGGCTTCTTACCAATCAGTTTCCCTACTTACCTTGGTCCCTACCTCCTGAGCACCAGGCCAGCCGTGCTCTGAGCTGCAATCATAGTTTCCTTCACCTCTGATGCCGGTTCTACTCCTCTCTACTTTCCTAACTCCTCCTAACTCACACTTCAGTCCTGAATTCAAAACCCATCACCTCCACTGCTACGTGCACTGACCTCTCTGCTATAAATTCCTGTAGTATACTCACAGGACACCTCATTTGGCCAGCTTATTTATCAAGTGATTGATATGCATGTCCGACTGAACTACATGCTTTGTGAACACAAAGAGAATAAGATAAAGCCCCTGCCACGGAGGAGGAAACTTTGCTGCTTTGCCATGATACATGTTTCTTGAGGGCAAGCCTTGTCTTCACAGTAAAATGTAAGTCCTCAAGTTCTTCAAGGATGTCTCCATGCTACACACATCCCGAGATTTTAGAAAGACTTGCTAAACTGAATTAAATTCTCTCTCTTTCTCATTTTCTGGGCTCATGTGCCAATTAAGGATGTCAGCTAACGTGAAATAGCTAGTTTGCTCTTAAACGGTGAAAGGTAACAGAACTTCAGCTTCAGCTAGGCCATAAGATAGTCTTCCAGGGGTCAGAAGGGAAAAACTACCCTGGTGTGGTATCGGAGCAGCAAGGTGGATAAGTTGCTCAATGCAAGCTCACTCTCCTGGCTGGACCCTTGGTTACACGCGGTCATGCTTGGTTGCGCAGGAGTAACTGCTGAAGGGGAAATTAAGTGTGGTGACTGAAAGCGTAATGCACAAAGTGAGGAAAAACAAAATGAGCAGAGTGGGGAAGAGGAGCAGCAGAAACTTTCTCAGGTGCACGAGCAACAAGGGCGATCAAAGAGGGACTGGCTTCCTTGGGACACAACCAAAGACATGCCAAGGCCAGTCACTGGAAACCACAGTTCAGCAATAAAGTCTTGATGTTGGCACATTTGATTTGCAGACACCTGCTCCCACAGGTAACAGCAGCCCGGGTAGCTTTCGTGGGTGACTCTGAGGTCATCACTGAGAGTCAGAAAACTGCAGAAGGATTTGGAGAAGCGGGAACCCCAAACCCAAGTTCTTTTCCATGGGGCCCCCGGGATAAATTGAAAGATCTAACCAAAAGCAGGAAAGACTGGGTGTCCTGGGAAAAGGCAGAGATGGAGTACGAACTCCCGCTGACTTCAGGCATCCCCTAACTCCACCACACTAAACCAGGAGAAAAGTCCGCTCCCTACAGACTACCAAGTTGAGCGATCCTCAGACCAATTAAGGTGCCGGCTTTATCTCTAGTTGCAACTCCGGCCCACGATTTCCATCCATCTCTTTCCCCGGGGCCCGGGGCGGCGGCGGTCAGGGCCACCGGATCCCCCCCAGCCCGGGCCCCTCCGGGCGCGCGGAGGCCGAAGCTCGCGCTCCTCCTCTCTCGCTTCCCCTCCGCTCTCCTCCCCTTCCCTCCCTTGTCCTGTCCCTCCCACAGCCTCGGCGAAGGGGGGGCCGGGCTTGGCTCAGCGAGGCCCATGCATTCCAGAGAGCCGAGCGAGCTAGAGCAACAAAGGAGCCGGGTAGTCGGCGGGGAGAACTCGGGGGGCTGCAGCGCGCTCGGGCAAAGGTGGCTGCTGGGCCGCGGGCTGGCGCGGGGGCGGAGCGGGAGACGCAGTCCCGAACCCCCGGCCTGCGCGGGCCTCCCTCGCTCGGCCGGGAGTTGGTTTTAACGGTGGGAGAGGGAATGGGGCGGAGGATTGGGGGTCCAGAGAGGTCCCGGGGCTGAAG
Organism: Indri indri; assembly: GCA_004363605.1. Lineage (NCBI taxonomy): Eukaryota > Metazoa > Chordata > Mammalia > Primates > Indriidae > Indri > Indri indri. The sequence continues at coordinate 7,170 of RJWJ010000970.1, read as the reverse complement.
ACAACTTGGATTGCCAGGCGAAGGACTGGGGAGTTGTGCATCCCGGCCCGGGCCTCTGCAGCCCAACATGGGCCCCTGGTTCCAAAGTTTGCGAAGTTGGGCGCCGAGGGGCCGGGGCGCGCGGAGTGTCCAGGGAGGCCCGGGCCCGGACTTGCGGGGCGCACAGGTCGCTTGAGCCGCCTTCGCGGCCCCGAGGGTTGCGCTTGTGGCCGGGGGGCTCCGGGGAGCGGGCGGGGGCGCCGGGGCTTCTGCTGAGTTGGCGGGTTTGGCCATGGCCTCTGCCCGCCCCGCGCGGGGGCCGGAGCTCCCGCTCCTGGGGCTGCTGCTGCTGCTGCTGGGGGGCCCGGGCCGGGGGGCGGCCTTGAGCGGGAACGCCACCGGGTCTGGGCCGCGGAGCGCGGGCGGGAGCACGAGAAGGAGCGCAGCCGTGACCGGTCCGCCGCCTCTGCTGAGCCACTGTGGCCGGACGGCCCCCTGCGAGCCGCTGCGCTACAACGTGTGTCTGGGCTCGGCGCTGCCCTACGGGGCCACCTCCACGCTGCTGGCCGGGGACTCGGACTCCCAGGAGGAAGCGCACGGCAAGCTCGTGCTCTGGTCGGGTAAGCGCGCCGGAGCAGGGCCTCGGGGGGCTTTGCTGGTGGGGAGGGAACACTGTGGAAAGAATAGAGTCAGGCCCGAGCTTCTGAGAGGGCGGGGGCCGCACCCGGGAGAGTTGGAAGGACAGAGTCCGAAACTTTGGGGGGCAGGTTACGCGCAGGAAGGGACCCTTGGTGTTGGGACAGGGAGGGCGAGGAAGTTGAGGAGGCCGGTCACAAAGGGCCTGGGCAGGGTGGTGAGCAAAGGGTGGGGGGATGAGGGGCCTGTGAGGAGGGGGCTCTGAGCCACAGGAAAGGACATTTTTTAAGAAGAGGAGGTGCTCCACCTGCTCTTGAAGGTCCTCTGGGATTCAAGAAGGTGTTTAAGACCTTGGGGAAACCGGGGGTGGAGAAGAAAAAGGGAAGGATGGCTGTGGAAGAGGTTTAGACATTTGGAGAGAAAGGGTGGGGAAAAGAATGAGTGAAAAGAACTTGGGAAGGAAGAGAAACCCTCTGGTGATGAATAATTAAGAGGTAACCAGAAAGTTCTGTTAGTCTTGATTTGGGCGACAGGAAGTCTGAAAAACTGTGATCTTGTCTTGCTTTCAGAGATTTCCCAGTTTCCTCATCTGAAAAATGGGGACTGTGATCCATGCAGGAGGTTATGAGGGAATTCAGCCATTCTTACAATTACTTTTGTGTTTTTTGGAAATTTGGATCCTCAGGCTGGTCAGGGTTGTGGAAGGACGCTTAAGTCTGGGCTGTTGAGATCCTTGGATACTTCCATGGTGGTTTGAGGTCCCAGAGGTCCCCTGCCTCTTGTCCGGGTGGGATTATGGCAGGGCCCAAGAAAAACTGCAGACTGAACCCAAACAGGTCCTTCCTTAGGACTGTGGAGTGGACTGTCTCCCCATCTGTCACTGTTCTGGATGGGGGCATGCGAGGGTGGGCCCTGGAGGGTGCTGGGGAAGGGAACTGGCCTTGTCATCCCTCACTTCTGGCCAGTGTGATTGTAAAACTGTCTTTGAAAAAGAAAAGAAAATCAGGAGCCAGCAGCAGACCTAGGAGCCTCTTCCTTTTGACACGTGTGGGGTGCTACATCTCTTAGCTCTGCCCAGGGACTGGTGAGGTAAGGGATAGAGTGTATGTAGGCTGCCTGTCATTGTCAGCTTGGCCACTAGAGTTCTCAGCCTTTGTGGAATCTTGGACAAAGCCATAAAGGTTCTTGGCTTGGGGCAGATGCTGGAGGAGGAACTTGGAGGATGGTACCCATGAGGTAGAGCTGTAACCTATGTGGGGATCATGTTCTAAAGTCAACACATAAGATAGAAACTGCGTGTAATCAACAGAAGCTTTGAAAAATCCACATATTACCATACCGTAAGGCCTTTGTGATTTTGCACTCCTTTTATGATGTTTGCATAAATGCATAACATATAGTAATGTACACATGTAAGAATGGTATACATAGAAAATGATTGTAGTCTTTAAAGTTATATACATGCAAAAGACTGAAAATAAAAAAGGAACATGAAAGAAAGATTAAGCAAGGTTTAAGATTAAGCAGGCCGAAATGGTTTTGGCAGGAAAGTGTATGAGTTAGAACCTGCTGGCTGTGCAGGTTCAAATCTCACTAAATGCGCCTCTGGCAGGGCAGGGTCCTGCAGAGGCACCAGCACTGAGCCCAGGGCAGTTAATTCTTTCTGAGCTCTTCTCTGCCACCATCCACCATCCCTCAGCTCAGTGCTATTCCCAGGTGTGTTCTGGTTGTACTCTTTCTGCTTTGGGTCTTGCCGCTTCCTGGTTTGTGAAGTAGGGCCAGAGCAGATGTTGGTGTGAGCTGAGTCATGGATGGTAAAGTGAACCTGAGCCATGTGTGAAAATCAAAGCCAGGTCTTCAGTTGGGAACCTCTGGCTAGTGATTTGTCCCGTCCTGAGTGAGTGGTATTGATTTGGCATTACATATGGTCAGTGTCACCCAGTTTTCGGAAGTGTTTTTGTGGCTAAAGGATGAGGATGATCTAGGTTGTATTCATCTGTAAACTTCTGAAGGTAGAGGCTTGGTCTTTACTTTTTTTTTTTCAAAGCCGATATATCCACAGCTATGTATGCACTCATTCATTCGGTTATGTATAGAGTGCATGCTCTGTGTTACATCCTGGGTCAAGTTCTGGGGCATATAAAGATAAAGAATACAGACATGATCCCTGTGTCATCAAGAGGAGGGCAGACAGTTAACCAGGCTTTAGAAACACCTGTGAAAAGTATTGTGACATTCTGGGATGCTGAAAGAACACAAAGGATTTTGGGGAACAAGGAAAGATCCCCAGGAGAACTGACATTTAACCCATGCCTCGAGAAATAAGCAGGAACCACCGGGGCCAGGGGAGGGTTGGGTTGTGAAGGGATAGGAAGAGGAAATAAATAGCATGTACACAAGTGTAGAGGTAAGAGGGCCTGGTACTTTTAAAGAGTAAAAGTATAAGAATTGCAGTAGAATTGGATCAAAGTATGTGAGGGGTAGAATTGGAAGAGATAAGACCAAAAAGAGATTCATTCATACCCCATGTTAAGTTTGGATGTTATCCAGAGGACAATAAGGAGCCACTGAAGACTTCTAAGCAAGGGAGAAATGTAATCATATTTGCATTTTAGACAGCTCTCTTTGGGTGCTATGTGAAGAAGCCACAGGATGGCACCTCAGTTGGGCTTGTTAGGGGGAGAAAAAAAAAAAGAAGAAGAAACCGCCACAGGAGTAGGGGAAGCCTGGAGCCTGGCTGCTTGCCCAGGAATGGTTGAAGTAGTCCAGGTGAGAGATGCTCGCGGTCAGCTCTGGGGTAACAGGCTGGAGGAAGTGGGCAGATGCCTCTGAGTTTCAGAGGTATAACCCATGGGACTTGCTGATGAGTTGGATGAGAGACCTGAGTGAGCAGGAGGCCCTGAGTTTCACGCTGGGATGAGAGGTGGTGCCATTCCCTCTGACTAGGTTAGAGAGTGCCAGAGGAGGGGTAGATTTAGGAAGAAAGTATGGCTTCAGTTTTAGCCGTGTGAATTAGAGGTGCTCACTGGACATTTATGTGGAGATTACCAGCAGATCTGGAAATATGAGTTGCTGAAAAGGGATGGCCACTATGTGCTTCTTTGGCCCAGATTGCTGAGGCTTTGGAAGGATGCCACTGAGGAGGAAGTTTATAGCTCAGGCTGGTCCAATTTCTAGGTCTGTATAGACCTCAGGGCTCTCGTATGTCTTTCCTCTCTCTGGCCTTGGGCTTCTTCAATCACTTAGCATCTCTCCCTATTACAGCTGGAAATTTCTCCTCCCAGGCATTCCAAGCTGACCAGATAAACATAATATACAGGCCGTGGTCCACCATAGGCCACACTGGTTTAATAAATGGGGCAAGAAAGCAGAGAGGCCAGCAGCTGGCAGCAAAAATAGGTCCCTGAGAGCCAGCACGTAGCCTCCTTGACTGCTGCTGCGCTCTGCGTGTGTACCTGGCTGTGTGGTCTTGTCACCCAGCCCGGGCGCAGCCAGTAAGTAGGAAAGAAACAGAAAAACTGGGAGGAATTCCTCTTTTGCCTCTCACACGTTGAGCTGAGAGGTGAGAGGAGGGATATTGTTGGTGATGCTGAGTTATTTGCAGAGGCAGATGAGGAAGAATTTCCTTAGAGCTGTTCCCAGACCTGGCTGGTGACCAGAATCAGTTAAAAGAATATATATTTTGGGAAAGTGTAAAAATACAGAAAAACACCCATGGGCCCAAGTTTTCTTTCTTTTTTTTTTTATTTTTTATTAATTAATTTTTTAGAGCTGGGGGTCTTGCTATGTTGCCCAGGCTGGAGTGCAGTTGCTATTCATAGGCCTGATCATAGTGCAATACACTCTTGAACTCCTGGGCTCAAGGAATCCTCCTGCCTCAGCCCCCCAGATAGCTGAGACAACAGGCAGGTGCCACTGCACCCGGCCCAAATTTTCATTTTTGCTTCAGGTTTTTAACTTTTTAATTGTGAAATATAGCATGCACACAGAAAAGTGCATAAAATACAGAGGTCCTAAGTAATTAATTATAAAGTGACACGTGGGTCAAGAACTAGAACGTGGTCTGACCCCAGAAGCTCCCCCTCTGTCTCATCCAGTCACATCCCTCTCCCCCTTCTCTAGATGTAGCTACTATCCTGATGGTTTTGGTAATTATTTCCTTTTTCCCCTGTAGTTTTATACCTAGTTTGGAATCCCTTAACAGTATATTTCAGTTTTTGCATATTTTTGAACTTTGTACATATGGTGTGATGCTGCCTGTATTCTTTTATGCCTCGCTTCTTTACTTTACATTATTTTGTAAGATTCATCCATGTTACTGCAGCTTGTTTTTTCATTGCTGAATAGTATTCCATTGTATGACTATACTGCAGTTTACTCATCCATTTTGTTGTTGTGTCTAAATTTTGCCCACTGTGAATAACATTGCCTTGAATAGCCCTTTATGCATATCCTGGTGCACCTGGCACAAGTTCCCTCAGGTACATACTTCAGGAGTGGAATTGCTAGGTAATAGGGCATGCATACCTTCAGCTCACACCACACTGGTTTTCAAAGAGGCTGCACCAATTTATACTCCCACTAGCCATGCAGAAGTCATCGTTTGTCCCCATGATTCCAACACTTGGTATTGTCAGCCTTTAAAAATTTTGCGAATCTAATGGATATGTTGTGGTTTATATTTGTGATTTTAATTTGTATTTCCCTGATTACTTCCCTTTTCAAAGGCTACTGGCCATTTGAATTTCTTCTTTTGTGAAATGTCTGTTCACATCTTTGGCCCATTTTTCCATAGGAGTGTCTGGCATTTTTGTAAGATTTGTAGGGCTTCTTCTCCTTTTTTTTTTTTTTTTGAGATACGATCTTGCTCTGTCACCCAGGCTAGACTGCAGTGGAGTCATCATAGCTCACTGCAACCTCTGTGCTTCAGGGATCCTCCTGCCTCAGCCTCCTGAGTAGCTGGGACTACAGGTGTGCACCACCACGCCTGGCTAATTTTTCTATTTTTTGTAGAGAGAGAGTCATGCTCTTGTTCAGGCTGGTCTTGGACTCCTGGCCTCCCACAGTGCTAGGATTACAGGCGTGAGCCACCGGCGTAGGGCTTCTTCATATACACTAGATATAAGTTATAGGTTCTTTATCAGTTGTATGTTTTGAAAATATCATCTGTTAATATTCTGTAGCTTGCCTTCTCATTCTCTTTGTGTCTTCTGTTGAGCAGAAGTTCTGAACTTGAAGGTAGTGATTTATCAAACTTTTTATCATTAGTGCTTATTATGTCTTGTTTTAAAAAATATTTTCCTACCCTGAAGTCATGAATTTATTCTCTTAGGTTATTTTTCTAAAACTTTATAGATTTTCCTGTTATTTTCAGTATATAATTTACCCGGAGTCGTTTTTTGTAGAACTCCAGTTTCACATATATTATCTCAATATTGTTTGTTTAAAAAAATATCTTTTCTCCACCACTCTGCCGCAAATCAAATGTATGTATTTATCTCTGGGATCTTTATTCTGTTCCATAGGTCTGTTTGTCTGTCCCTTCCCAATATCACAGCATCTTTTTTTTTTCTTTTTATTTCAGGGTATTATGAGGATACAAACATTAAGGTTACACTTTGCCTCACCCAAGCCAGGGTTAGGGGCATGCCCTTCCCCCCTACAATGCTCCCCTTTAGTTGCGGGTTTACCCCCCATCCCCCTAATCCCTGGAGAGTATTTCTGCCATGTGATCACCCTAGTGTTCATCAGTTAGTACCAATTCGATGGCGAGTACAAGTGGAGCCCATTCTTCCGATCTTGTGGTACCTCACTTTGGATAATGGGCTTAAGTTTAATCCAGGAAAGTATAAGAGGTGCTAGATCACTGTCGTTCCTTATGATTGAGTAATATTCCATTGTATACATATACCAAATTTTAATAATCCATTCATTAATTGACGGGCACTTGGGTTGTTTCCACATCCTTGCAATAGTGAATTGTGCTGTCATAAACATTTGGGTGCAGATGTCTTTATCATAGAATGTTTTTTGCTCTTTTGGGTAGATGCCTAATAGTGCTATTGCTGGATTGAATGGTATTTCTATTTTTAGCTCTTTGAGGAATCTCCAAATTCTTTTCCACAGAGGTTGTACTAATTTGCAGTCCCACCAGCAGTGTAAGAGTGTTCCTGTCTCTCCGCTTCTTTGCTGGCATTTTTTGTTTGGGGATTTTTTGATAGAGCCAGTCTCACTGGGGTTAGGTGATATCTCATTGTGGTTTTGATTTGCATTTCTCTAATGATTAGAGATGTTGAGCATTTTTTTTATATGTTTGCTGGCCATTATTCTGTCTTCTTTTGAAAAGTTTCTGGTCATTTCCTTTGCCTGTTTGTTGATGGGGTTGTTTGAGTTTTTTCTTGTTGATTTTTTTGAGTTCTAGATAGATTCTGGTTATCAGCCCTTTATCAGATGTGTAGAGAGCAAATATTTCCTCCCATTCTGTAGGCTGTCTGTTTGCTCCAATGATAGTTTCCTTGGCCATGCAAAAGTTTTTTTTTTTTTTTTTTTTTTTTT
>RJWJ010000969.1:78484-159768 GCA_004363605.1 Indri indri | reverse complement strand
ACTACAGGCATGCGCCACCATGCCCGGCTAATTTTTTCTATATATATTTTTAGCTGTCCAATTAATTTCTTTCTATTTTTGGTAGAGACGGGGTCTCGCTCTTGCTCAGGCTGGTCTCGAACTCCTGAGCTCAGAACGATCCGCCCGCCTCAGCCTCCCAGAGTGCTAGGATTACAGGCGTGAGCCACCGCGCCCGGCTTAGGCTGATTTCTTGACACGAAAACCAGGCACATAAGAGGCAGTCAATTAGTATTGTTCCCTTTATGAAGGATTGACGCCAACAAATCTGTGACTCTTGCTGTTCCCTGGTCCCAAGCTCCAAGTCCATGAATTCCAGTTTCCACCAGACATAAACCCATTTCCTTTACCTGCTTTATTTTTCTCTTAGCACTTACCACTCCCTGACTTTATGTAACAGATACACGTTTACTTGCTTATTCTCTTCCTCTCCACTGTCCCCACGAGTGGTATAGAAGCTCTATGAAAACTATCATTTCATTTATTTTGTGCCATGCTCTTTTCCCAGTTCTTAGAAAAATACCTGACACATAATAGCATGAGTTCCAAAGGTAGCTGAACTCCTGTGATCTGTTTTCCAGCCCCTTCCATCCATGGCCTTTCATTCTCCTCCAAGCTGCTGACAGCACTTCCTTCCTTACTCCTTCCTTCAGAATCTGGGGATTTTTTGCTTATTTAGTGTTTTGTAGGGGTGGGGAATCTTCACCCTTTGCTATTTGGAATGATGTTTTGTATAACAGCAGATATCATTTGGAGATAAATCGTTAAACATAGTATTCTTCCCAAACATGATAATAAAGTTTGTTCAGATGTTCAAATTCCAGTGTAATATAGCAGCACTGATTTTCTTAGGTGAATTATAACTGGCTTTTAAATTTGGAGACAGACGCAACTCTTTATTGGGGGACCAGTAAGAGTCAGTCACATCATGTAACTGAATTGTTAATCTTTTTAACAAAACTTTGAGCTAAATTCTACTATGACCATTTTACATTTGAGAAACTAAGACTCAGGGAGGTGGAGTTTCTGCTCCAAAATCATACATCTGGTGGCTGGCAGAGCTGTGTTTTCATCGAGAGCTTCCTTGTTGATGTTCTGTTCATCATCCTAATCTCCAAATCAACCTTCTGAAAACATTTCAAACCTAAATGAATGTGTGCACAAAGACAGAGAGGCTCATTCTTTCACAGTGTCCTTTAAATATGCCATGTGGCTTTCAGTAAAGAAAGTTGGAGTGTCAAAGAACAGAAAGAAAAGGATAATCACAACAAAATATGTATTAACATGAAGTAACATACATTTCAACTACTCCGCCACCTAAGAAATGATCCATGTGTCTGGCACTAGAAGCTGTGAGAGAGAACAAATTATAGATCTGTATTTCAGGTCAGTATTTCTCAGACTTAAATAATGTATAACTGCTAGTGTTTATTGAATTTTCTGTACTGCAATATTACCTAATTATACTTAAAGTTTCATGCTTATTGATCTTATACAACCAAGAAAATTAAAAATGTTGAAAACGGCAAAACTATAAACACAAAATTCGGTATCAACAATATTTATTTAATGTGGTACATGATACTGATTGATTAGAGTAAATGGTTATTTTAAATATGAATATAGTTCTGAAGTGCAGAGTATGGAATTTTTTAAGTTTGTCTAGAATATTGTACCCACTTATGTAATTATTTAATTTGTCCTTGACCTTTCTCTTTGGAACTACTGTGTAATCTTTGCAAAGTGATTGGTTTTTATTAGGAAAAAAATACAACATTCTTCTACCAAATCCTCTTCTGTTTTTATTCATGTTGCTTGGTTGTTTTTTTAGTCTGAGACAATTAAAAGTGTTCTAACTGGCACTCATTCTGCCCTAAATACATTTGAAAACAGGCACGGAATTTGCCAGCACTTGTTCATAAGACAACCATGTAGATGAGCTTGATTATATGTATATTTATTTTCAAATCTAATAAAATAAAATCTCGAATTTAAAAAATGTTGTAAAAATTAAAATTTCCTCAAAAATATGAGTGCATAATTGTCCACAGTTCTTCCAGGCTATGTCAAGCCAGTTTATAACACACTGCTATGGTCCCTTCATAGTTGCATCTTCTATGTACTAGGAGCTTCTGTCATGTGGGAGACTCTGCCTCATTGATAGAAGAAGGAGGTCGTCTGAACACAGATAGAAGAGAACCCGCTACTTCAATTCCAATGTCATTTGAGCAGGAAAGCACACTAAAATGTGAGCATTGAAACACTTAGGCCTCCAATCCATATTTTTGTCTTTGGATTGTTTGGGAAATCATTTTCCAGTAATATTAATGAAAAATCAATCAAGAATAATGTGAGGCCTTTATATTGAATAATTGCAATGACTGGGACATATAGATTGCTTGCCCATGAAGGAGACCCAGGCACTAGCTGGCTGTACTCACTGGGGTCACAGGAAAGAAGGGATCTTACTGAAGCTGCTTGTCACTTTCCTCCTGGGCAATGGACAGTGTTCAAGAGAGTTCCATGAGAAGTGGCTTTAAAAACTATATAGGGCATGATGCCTTAAGGGTATCCTATATAGTGTTCAGTCTTGTTCCTTCGTATACGTAATTCAAGAGAGGGAGGTTAGTTTTGTGGTTAAAACCTCAAGTTGCAAAGGTGGAGGGAATTGGATTAAAATCAATGACTGCCAGGTACTAGCTATATGGCTTTGGAAAATGTCCTTAATCTAAAAAAATGACAATAAGAATAATATTCTTTTCATAGGGTTTAATAAGGTAATTGTCCATTTCTAGGTTATTTCTCTTGGAAAAAAATACTTATGTACCTGGATCATGCATCCACTCATAAGGGATAAAAATCAGCAAGAACAAAAAGCTGAAACACTTTGTAAGGCTGTTTTCAGAAGTGAAGGCCCTATCCTGCCCACCCTGTGGCTAAGGGAGCCAGCTGGAGAGCTCACAGACTGAGACAGCAAGCAGGAAACATGGCCGAGAGACCAATGGGAGTGATGGGCCAGGCCAGGGGTAGCAATTCTCTCCTTAATTCTTTCACAGGGGTCACCAGCCACCCTTTCTACTTTTATTCTCCCACGATCAAGCCTTTATTTCTGTCTTTACATGATCTGACAAAATGGTGTAGAAATCCAGGTTCTGCAAACACAAGAAAGCTGCTTTTAAAAATTTGTAAAATATTCAGACACAGTGAGTATCCTTGTTTGGTTCCCCTGGAATCTGACCCTGATAGAAGCATTCAAATATAAGTAATTTACATAAAGATGGAAGAAAATCTCAGTATAGGGATGTGAAGTTCAACAGAGAAAGGAAGGGAGGTAGTCAGGAAAGGGTGCAATTTGAGCCAGCTACTGCTGTGGTGGACAAGATCTTAACCCCCTGTGGAAACTCAAACAGCCAGTATAAGACTGTCAGGCTTTTACCAACCAGGGCACAAGGGAGCTCGGGTGCTTACAGACCAATTCCTGCCCATCACCCAGTGAGGAAAGCTCTCGAGGAAGGGTGCACTGATTCTTCTGGCCCGCTGCACACATCTAAAAGGGGCTTCAGAGGGCAAAAGCCGGTCATGAGGGAAAGAAAGGCAAGCATTGGCAGTAGAAGGTTCGACTGATGTGCAAGGAAATGATTAGGATGAAGAAACATAGCAAAACTACTTGCTACAGTGCAGTCAGAGCCCAAGTTAAGTTCACCTTGTCTTGTCACTGATTTTTTAAGGTAGTTGCCATTAAAAATTTCTCAAAAGAATAAATAAGTTCATAAAACCAATGAAGAGATGAAAGAGCAAGTTTTATTTCCCTTTGCTGGACAATTGATGCTCATCATCTCCTTCTTCTACCACTCATTCTAAACTCTCCTCACCCTTGGTCAGCTTGCCCTGAGGGGTAAAATGGATATATAGATAGCTGAGAGGACCTGTTACGACACTGTTAGTAGACCATAATTGCTGAAAATCCCATTTGCAGATACCATTAGGCATGGGAGAACCAAGAAGTCTTCTCCCACCCCTCACAATTCCTCTGAGTTTCAAACATACTTCTCTTTGCCCCTTTTCTGTAGCAGCATGGAAATCAGGATACATATAGTCGTTGTCTGTTTGGCATGCTGGTCCACTGGCATAAGAATCTTGGGCGGCATTCACAACTTTACCTTTAGTGGAAATATCACTACGTCCCCTGATAGAAGTGCTGCTCTCCCTGATAATTGGGAATCAGGATGTCACCATTACAACTAAACCTAAAGTTGTAGGACCAGGAAAGCATGAAGTTCTACCTGGATCATTAAGAACAAAGAGTGACAGAGACTATTTTCACCCCTTAGTTCACAAACTTATGTCTCTTACTTTTTGGGTACACAGCACCATATAATGGTCATTGATTCAAAATAGATTCCTCATTTTGGAAGACAGTGACCCTTGCAGAGTCATTCCCATCTGTGAAGACTTAGATGAAAATGTACAAGGCTATTTAATGTTAAATTAAGCTGGCAACTATTGAGTGATATGGTATATGATAGAACCGGTGGACCCAATGCCGTTTGTCCACTGCTTCCATTCCTTTATATAAAGGTGACACCCTGGTGTATAAAAATGTTCTACAAGATGCCATAAAAATAAATTAAATACCCTGTGAGATTTAAGAGGAGCCTTGGATCAGAGAGCAAGTCCCTACTGTCAGGCCCACAGATATCCTTCATCTCCACTACCGAGGCTTGAATCACTCAAAACTCTGTAGTGGTGAAGGTCAGACTGGTCGATTTCCACTGAACCAGTCGTTTTTTTCACTGGGCCATTCCTTGCTTCTGCTGCAATGTGTGTGCTCTGATAGGCGTTGATGTAAACTGAAATATCCACACATTTTTGCAGATTCCCATAAGTTAATCCACATGCTTTTTCCCCAGATATCTTTGCCTATGATCTCCACTTCTTATCCTCTCCGGGAACCTGGCCAGTCAAGCTGATTGCCACTGCCCAGTAGTCTGTGTATATTTTTACCTCAGGTCACTTCTCCTTTGATGTTAATTTGACAGAGTTCTGCCCAATGGGAGGATTTCCTCCTCACCACTGTGTTTCAAGGCCTTTCCAGAGTGAGACTTAAATCGGCAGATGTCTATTTTTGACTCACACCAACATATTGAGCTGACTCACCTGTGAATTGAGCCAAGTTATTTTTGTTTCCCTTTATCTTCAGTTTGTCAAAGGGAACATTCTATAAGGACACAGGTGACACAGCACTGATGCAATAGATATAGGCAGCACAGGAATCTAGACTACTTTTGGGTTAACAGATCTGCATTCCAGATCTGTCTGGGCCATTTCCAGAATGTATTCTTTCCATCACACAACAGGCTTTTGCTGTGCCCTCCTGACTTTATGATATAGTGGGTCTGAGAGTTCACAGTTCCTGAGGGGCAACTCTGTAGGCATAAACAATTGATGACCCAGGCTTAAATTCCCTAATGGGATCTACTGTTTGAATATTAAATAATTATTTGTGCAGGTGGAATAGCCTATCTTCAAAATACTATGGCTATGCACTGTCTTTCCTATAGCCCTCCAAAAAAAAAAAAAAAAAAAAAGTAGGGTCTTTTTTCAAATTTCAAACTGTTAAGGGGTATACAAATATTTTTGTTACATGGCTTGAGTCAGGGCTATAAATGTCCCCATCACCCAGATAGTACTCATTGTACCCACTAGGTGGTTTTTTGCCCCTCCACTCCTCCCCCCTCTGCCCTTTTTGATTTCCAATGACTTTTACTTTCATCTCTGCACCTGTGGGAGTCAGTTCCAATTTATTAGAGAGTACATGTGATGTTTGTTTTTCCATTCTTGAGATACTTAGTTTAGGATAATGGTCTCCAGATCCTTCCAAATTGCTGCAGAAAGCATTAATTAATCCTTTTTAATAGCTGAATAGTATTCTGTGGTATATGTACATACCACATTTTGTTAATCTACTGACGAATTAATGGGCACTTGGGTTGATTGTACATCTTTGCAATTGTGAATTGTGCTGCAATAAACATTTGAGTGCAGGTGTCTTTTTGATAGAAATGACTTTTTTTCCTTTGGGTAGATACCCATAGTGGAATTACTAGATCAAATGGTATATCTACTTTTAGTTCTTTGAGAAATCTTCATACTGTTTTCCACAGAGACTGTACTAATTTTCAGTCCCACCAATGGTGTATAAGCATTCCCTTCTCTCTGAATCCATGCCAGCATCTATTATTTTTGGACTTTTTAATAAAAGCCATTCTGACAGAATGATATCTCACTGTGGCTTTAATTTGCGTTGCCCTGATAATTAGAGATGTTGAGCATTTTTTCATACGTTTGTTGACCATTTGTTTATCTTCTGTTGAAAAACTTCTGTTCATGTCCTTGGCCCACTTTCGAATGGGGTTATTTTGTTTTGTTTTGTTTTGTTTTGTTTTTGCTGATTTGTTTGAGTTCTTTGTAGATTCTGGATATTAGCCCTTTGTTGGATATATAGTTTGTGAATATTTTTCACCTATTCTGTAGGTTTTCTATGTGCTCTGTTGATTTCTGTAGCTGTACATAAACTTTTTAATTTAATCAAGTCCCATTAATTTATTTTTATGGTTGCTGTAATTGCGCTTGGAGTCTTAGTCATAAATTCTTTGCCTAGACCAATATCTAGAAGAGTCTTCCCTACATTTCCTTCTAGAATTCTTATGATTTTGTGCATTACATTTAAGTCTTTTATCCATCTTGAATTCATTTTTCTGAGTGATGAGAGACAGAGGTCCTGTTCGATTCCTCTACATGTGACTTTCCAATTTTCCCAGCACCATTTATTGAATAGGGCTTCTTTTCCCCAGTGTATTAATATACCGTAGTCGGATTTGTCAAAGATCAGTTGGCTGTATCTGGATTCTCTATTCTGTTCCTTTGGTCTATGTCTCTCTTTTTGTACCAATACCATGCTGTTTGGTTAATATAGCCTTTTAGTATACTTCGAAGTCTGGTAAGGTGATGCCTCCAGCTTTATTATTTTTTCTTAGGATTGTTTTGGCTATTCAGGCTCTTTTCTGGTTCCACACAATGTGTAGAATTATTTTTTCTGGAGCTGTGAAATATGCCATTGGCATTTTGATGAGCACTGCATTAAATCTGTAAATCACTTTGGGTAGTATGGACATTTTAACAATGTTCATTCTACTGATCCACAAGCATGACATATTTTTCCATTAGTATCCTCTGCAATTTCTTCCCTGAGTGTTCGGTAGTTCTTCTTATAGAGATCTTTCTCCTCCTTGGTTAAATATATTCCTAGATACTTTCTTTTCTTTGTAGCTATTATGCATGGTATTGAGTCTTTGAATTGGCTTTCAACTTGACTGTTATTGGCTTATAGGAATGCTATTGATTTGTGTGCATTGATTTTGTAACCTGAAACTTTGCTGAATTTGTTTATCAACTCCAGGAATCTCTTGGTGGAGTCTCTGGGTCTTTTTTGATACAAGATCATATCATCAGTGAAAAGCAATAGTTTGACCTCCTTTTTCCTGATTTAGATACCATTTATTTCTTTCTTTTACCTGGTTGCTCTGAATAGGACTTCAAGCACTATGTTAAATAGGAGTGGTGACAGGGCTCACACTTGTCTTGTTACAGTTCTTAGGCAGAATGCTTTCAGCTTTTCTCCATTCAGTATGATGTTGGCTGTGGGTTTGTCATATACGGCTTTAATAATTTTGAGATGTATTCCTTTTATGCCTACTTTGTTGAGAGTTTTTATTATGAACAAGTGCTGGAGTTTGTAAAATGCTTTTTATGCATCTCTTAAGATGATCATCTGATTTTTGTTTTTGCTTCTCTTTATGTGGTGAATCACATTTATCGATTTACATACGTTGAACCATCCTTGCTTCCCAGGGATGAAGCCCACTGGGTTGCAGTGGAGTATTTTCTTAATGTGATATTGAATTCAGTTTGCTAGTTGATTTGCGATATTGAATGTGATATGTGAATGTGAATGTGATATTGAATTCAGTTTTATTAAGGATTTTGCATCTATATTCATAATGGATATTGGTCTGTAGTTTTCTTTCTTTCTTTTGTCCTTTCCTGGCTTTGGCGTCAAGGTGATACTAGTTTCACAGAATGAGTTGGGGAGGATTCCCTCCCTCTCAATGTTATGGAATAATTTCTCCAGTATGGGTAACAGTTCTTCTTTGTAGGTCTAGTAGAATTCGGCTGTGAATTCATCTTGTATGGGGCTTGGTTTTGTTTGTTTGTTTGTTTTTGCTGGGAGAAGTTTTATTACTACTTCAATACCGCTGCTCATTATTGGCCTATTTAGGAATTCTATTTCTTCCTGAATGAGTCTTGGGAGGTTGTATGTTTCTAGGAATTTGTCTATTTCCTATATGTTTTCTATAATAATTTATGTGCATAGACATTTTCATAATATTCATGGATGATGTTTTGTATTTCTGTGCTACCAGTTGTAATATCTCATTTTTCATTTCTGATTCAGCTTATTTGTGTCCTTCCTCTCTATTTCTGGTTAATCTAGCAAGGGATCTATCAATTTTGCTTATTTTCTCAAAGAACTAACTTTTTGTTTTACTAACCTTTTTATTTTTTGTTTGTTTGTTTTTCTGTTCTGACCTTTTTTATTTGTTTTCTTCTGCTGGGCTTTGGGTTTGGTTTCTTCTTCCTTTTCTAGTTCCTTGAGATGTGATAGTGATATTAAGTTGTTAATTTGTGATCTTTCTGAGTTTTTGATGTGGACATTTAGGGCTATGAATTTTCGCCTCAGGAATGTTTTTGCTGAATCCCATAGATTTTGATAGCATATATCCCCTTTGTCACTCAGTTCAAGGAATCTTTTGATTGCCACCTTCATTTCATTATTGACCTAATAATTGTTCAGCAACAGGTTTTTTAATTTCTATGACTTTGTGTAGAATTGAGAGTTACTCTTCGGATTGATTTCTAGTTTTATTCCACTATGGTCTGAGAAGATACATGGTATGATTTAGTTTTTTCAAAATTTGTTGAGACATGTATTGTGGCCTAAGATATGAACAATCTTGGAGAATGTCCCATGTGTTGATGAAAAGAATGCATATTCAGTAGTCTTTGGGTGGAATGTTCTGTAAACGTCTTTTAGATCCATTGGTTTTAGAATCCCCTTTAAGTCCAGTGTTTCTTTATTTATTTTCTGCTTTGATGATTTGTCCAGCTCTGACAGTGGGGTGTTGAAGTCCCCAGCACCTATGAAGCTACTATTTATTTTCTTTCTTAGTTCTAGCAGTATTTGTTTTACGTATCTGGGAGCTCCTGTGTTAGGTGCATATATATTTAGGATTGTTTTGTGTTCTAATTGAATTGCTCCCTTTATCATTATATAATGACCATCTCTGTCTTTCTTTACATTGTTAATTAAAGTCAGTTTTGCCTGATATAAAAATGGCTACAACCACTCTCTTTTGGTTCCCATTTGCATCTAGTATTTTTTTTTTTTTTCATTCTTTCACTTTGAGACTGTGTGTGTTCTTGTGCTTTCGATGTGTCTCCTGGAGAAATCAGAGACTTGGGTTGTGTTTTTTTGTCCATTCAGCCAGCCTAAGTCTTTTGAGTGGTGATTTAAATCATTAACCCTCAAATGCAGCTGCTCTTTAAAGTCTCATCTCAAATGGCACGCTCAGCTACAGTGGACGGGGAGGAAAAGAGTCTGAATGGAAGAGAGCCAGCACTCTGGGTCCTCTGGTTCCTCACCCTGGAAGGAAGTCCTCACTGAATGTCCAGGCTCAGGGATCACACAAGTTCTCCAGGGAGCCCCGCAATCTGGGCAGATATTTGGAACTGCCTGTGTGGGAACAGATGATGTGAAAACTGAAGGGCTGGAGCTCCCTGGAGTGGTTGAGAAGCAGTATGGCAGCTGCCTTCTCTGCCCTGGGCTGTGGTCATGGGGAGAGGGTGAATCCCTAAGGGGCTGACAGCCGCTGCTTTATTTTCATGAATGTCCCAGTTCAGTGCTTGCAACGGTGCTTGGGTTCGTGACGGTGGAAAAGCTTCCAAGCAACTTGGCTGCCCACTGATTATGGAAAGTGTGTAGGAAGGAGAAATGAAACCCCACCTACTCTTTCAAGGGCCCCAAGCTTCTCCGGGGTTGATCTGTCCCAATATCTTTTTGTTTCTTCCTGTTCTGCTTCAAAATTTCTTTCCATGAAGTCTCTGGCAGGTTCTGGCATCTTTTCCTCTGAACTACATTTGAGCTGTGACTATTTTTCCCTCTCTTTTATCCAAAACCCTTCCTCCCCTCCAGGACATTCTAGCACCTATGTCTCTAGTCAGCCATTTTCCAAAAATGTATATAAGGTCTTTTTTAAAAAATTTATTTTATTTTATTTTTATTTTCCATTATTTATTTTTAGAGACAAAATCTTGCTATGTTACCCAGGCTAACCTCAAACTCCTCCACTCAACCAATCCTCCTACCTCAGCCTCCTGAGTAGATGGGTCTACAGGCATGCTCAACTGGGGTCCTTATCTATTAATACTATGGATGCCTCTGGTACCAGGGGATCTGTTGGGTCATTTGGCACAGGCTGCAGAGTTACTTATACCTCAAGTTGAACATGCTGCAAAGTCCTATTCCACTTTGAAGCCCCATAAAAACTGGCAGCCTTTTGGCTCACTAAATAAATGAGTTAGAAAGTATTCCAACATATGGTATGTGTTGTCTTCGAAAGCTGAAGAAGTTGACCAAATGCATCTCTCTTAGTTACCTTAGAGATCATACTTTCAGATGCTCTAAACCATTCCAAACCACTGACCCCTTAAAATTTTCACTTTGCATCAAGCCTCTGAATCTTCTCAGGCCCTATATTTTACCCTCTGATGCAATATTCTCTTCTTGGGCATCCTGGATAATTTTACTTTTTCTCCCTCAATTTTGATTAACAAGGTATCGACATTATAGTGATACTCTGATGAGTGGCCCAAAGATCAAATATATTAAGACAAAACCATAAATTGGCACTGCTTCTTAGTTTGGGGATTGAAAATAATGTAGTCATCAGATCAATGGCAGCACACTGTTAGAGACATTATTGATGTATTCCAGTAAAGATACTATGTCTAGCTCAACAGCAGCAATTGCAGTTCTCATTTAAGTTTGCAATAGGCCACCATCAGCCATCAGGAGCCATGTGATAATTCAAGGGGTATATGTTGGGAATACACTCACAGGATACACTGTGGTGTGGACTCCCAGTATCCACTCTCCTCTGTATGTTTCCAGTCTAACAGTGGTTGTGATAGTAGACTGGGTCTCTTATAGTCAGTGCCAGCTCAGACCACAACTATTCTCAAAATATCTGGCTACTCTGCATTCTCTAGGGGCTAATTATTTAAGTAAGTGTCCAAAGCTTCCTTTGGGAACAAAATAGAGGAAATTACTACCACATACATTTGCCCTGATGTGGTAAATTCTTCCTCAAGGAATCCCTCAGTTGATGAGATCTAGGTCTGATTGTCTCAGGTATAGAAACTGGACAAGAGGTTATGATTTTTCATTGAATTTTTGCTCTCTCTTGATATTTTTTTGTTCTAAATGTCAAGCAATCCTCTTGGTGAATGCTTCTCTGTTTTAACTATGGTTCTCCAGAGAAACAGAACAAATATGATGTGTATATAAGAGAAAAGGAGATTTATTATAGGAAGTGGCTCACACAGTCACGGAGGTTGGTGAATACAGTATCTGCAGTGGGCCGGCAAGCTGGAGACCTGGGAGAGCTGATGGTGTATATGATATCTGCGGGTAATCTGCTGGAGAATTTCCTCTAGCTGGAAGCTGATCTTTTTGTTCTATTCAAGACTTCAATTGATTGGATTGGGCCCACTCAAATTACAGGAATTGTGCTTCACTTAAAATTCACCAATTTATATCTCTCACTATAATTTTAACTTATGGAGAAGTGACTGGTCTATAGTAAACTGTAATAATAGAGCTACTATGGCAAAATGAGGTGAAGAAATGAGTACATTTTCTATTATACCATTAAGAAATTGTTGTATACTCACTTAGTTTTTAGTGTTTACAAAAACAGCAGTGTTCTGTGGAAAAAGAAATTCAAGGGAAGGGGGAAAATAGATGCTTAATTTTCACTTGACCACATTTCTTAATTATAAAGAAAAAAATACATTTGTTCCATATTAATAGGATTCTTTTGTCAAAAAAATTCACTAATTTAAATGTCAATCTGATCCAAAAACACCCTCCACATTGATGCATAAAATTAACCAACACATTATCTATGTTGTTCCTAGAAACACTATGGTTTACTCGCCTTTATCACAGATGTGGGCCAGAGCCTGATAAATCCTATTCCAGGTTTTTTGCCCATTATAGTAATTATGTTACCTTACCTCTCATTATTACAGGAATGTCACTAAACCTTTTATATTTCAGAACCCTGTCATCCCTCTCAACACTTGGAAGCCAATTCCCTATCAGCCTCCCCAGCCATCAACTCTGGACTACAAAGGGCAGTCACCACAGAGCTTCTCAATGATGACAGCTTCCCTTCCCCTCACTAATATAAACATAGTCATGTGTTGGGATTTCTGATCTTTTACAACCAATCATTTCTGGTATACACTCCTCATTCAGTCTTTTACACTCCACCCCCACCCAATAATCTGACAATGAAATTCCGGATATTTCATCTCATTTACCATACCCCATCATTGTTTTCTAGATTTAAGAAGCTATTTCAGCAGCATATCAGATTTAGTTCAAGGTGCCCTTGTCAGCATATTAAATATTGGATAATAAGACAGTAGCCTCGTATCAGTAAACCCTCCCGTATCCAATTGTATATTCTACTTCCCTTGGTCAAATGACCAGAATTTTCATGGTCAAACTAGTAAGCATTTATGGCCATTTAAATTTATTAGAAAACATTTCCTTTTAGCTAAAAATAAGCAAAATTCTGCTCACATAAAAATTATACCTGTGGTCTTACAATTTTCCAGTGTGTTTGGGTTTGTTTATGTGTACCCTTCCAAGTTAAAGATAACTTAGAATTTTTATTTCATTTCAACTGCATTGTTTTCTTTGTTTATTCCAGTGCCCACCAAAATTTATTGGCACTTAACTGAAATCTACTAACTGTAGAAAAATAGAAACATATTTCAAAAATAGATTTTGAATACAGTAACATATTTACAGAATCTGATGTTTGCAATTGCAAAATATTTAATGAGTTTAAGTCAGATTCATTATTTAAACAATTCATGAGATAAATATTAAAAATGAAGCAACTTTCTTTAGCATAATTTCAAAAGTATTATAGAAAATTTTATTTTGATATCTGAAGCAAGATTTTCATTTGTTAATGTATATTGGTATTGGGAAGAGATAAAAAACAGATGACATAGAGAAGGGTTTACAATTAGAATGCAGGATTGTGGATTACATGAATTGCAAGCCACTGAGTTTTAATTTTCATGTGACACATTAAAAAGTTTTTTTGAACTTTTCTTCATGAAGACTTTCTTGACTCTAAGAGGTACAGTTTGGGCACTGAAGGGTTTCTGTAATACTACGCTGGTAACTACTTGTGGTACATTTCTCTGTCTTCCTATAGCAAACCAAAATGTTTTCTCATGGCTTCCCAATTGTCTTAATGACCTTTGTATGTATGTTTGCATCATTCCTCATTCATACTTTAAAATCCTAGATTGGCCTATCAACTTAACTTACTTAGTATGGTAATTGCTGAACAGAAAAGTTTAATTGCTTTGCAAAACAATAACGCAAATGATTCAATAAGGATCCTTCCTAATTAGAGTCTGACAATTTGTGTTTTCCAATATTCACTAATTCACATAACCAATATTACAATGTTATGTTATAGATACATGTTTATTAGCTACTTTAACAACATGTAATTTGGTCTCATGAATTTTGTAAAGGAAGTAACAATGAAACAGGTAACAATCTCTCTTGTTAGCACCTTGACAATTAATTACTATGTTATTTCATCTAATCTAAGACACCAGTGATTTTCAGCATAATCATTATTTTATGTACAACTAAGAAAAAAAATACAGCTAAAATTGTCATTCTTCTATTATAAGATGTACCAAAATTTCAGAGGACACTAAAATGTATTTTATAAATTTTTATTTTAGTAACCATAAAATATAGTAAATAAAATGCTTTCCTCATCCATCAGAAATACAGCTCAGTACTCAACAGTATGTTTTCATGAAATTCTCTAGAATATATTCCTAATGTCAGACAGACCTACAGTAGAAAGCATTTAAATGTGCATGAAAGATATAATTCATAAAGGACCTATTCTAATTTAATAATACTCAAATAACAGGAGAAAGGTTTCAAATATTTTTCTGCCCTCTTCAGCCTCCAATGAAATCATACATAAACCCTGGGGAGAATCTACCATGCCTTATAAAAAAGGATATTGCCAGAAAATAAGGTAGCTCTTCCAAGATGGATTTCCAGCCTCATGGTTACAAAAGAGAACATGTATTTGTAAGTAACAGTATTACAAGTCCTATTCAACTTACTTTAAAATGTCTTGATGAATAACAGTAAATTACTTTCAACAAATGATGCTGGAACAACTGGAAATCCATAAGCAAAAAAAAAAAAAAAAAGAATCTATATAGACCTTTCACCCTTCATAAAAATTAACTCAAAATAGATTATAGATCTAAATGTAAAATGCCAGGCCATAAAACACCTAGAAGAAAACACAGGAGAAAATCTAAATGACCTTGGGTTTGGTGATTACTTTTTAGATATGACACCAAAAGCACAATCCATGAAAGAAAGAATTGATATACTTGACTTCATTAAAGTATCAAAGTTCTGTTCAGCCAAAACACCATTGAGATAATGAAAAGAAAAGCCAAAGACTGTGAGAAAATATTTGCAAAATACATATCTGGTAAAGGACTGTTATGCAAAATATACAAAGAACTCTTACAACTCAACAATAAAAAAATAAACAACCTGATTTAAAAAATGGGCCAAAGACCTTAACAGATATCTAAAGAAGACATTCAGATGGCAGATAAGCACATGAAAATATTCTTCATGTTATATTTAATTAGGTAAACCAAATGAGAACAACAGAGAGATACCACTACATACCTGTTTGAATGCACAAATAACAGAACCTCGAAACACCAAATATTGGTGAGGTTGTAGAGCAACAGGAACTCTTATTCATCACTGGTGGAGATACGAAATTGTATAGCCACTTTAAAGGACAGTTTAGTGTTTTTTTACAAAACAAAACATTCTTACTATACAATCTAGCAATCATGCTCCTTGGTATTTACTCAAAGGAGCTGAAATTTATGTCCGCACAAAAACCTGCACACAGATGTTTATAGTAGCTTTATTCATAATTGCCAGAGCTTTTCAATTAGGATGTCCTTCAGCAGATGAATGGACAAATATGGTAAATCCAGACAATGGAATACTATTCAAACTGAAAAGAAATGAACTATCAAGCTGTGGAAAGACATGGAAGAACCTTAAACGCATAATACTAAGAGAAAGAAGCCAATCTAACAAGGCTATATAAACATTCAACTGCAGATGTCTTTTTTATGGAATGTCGTTTTTTTCCTTTGAGTAAATGCCCAGCAGTAGGATTGCTGGATCAAATGTTAGGTCTACTTTAAGGTATCTCCACACTACTTTCCACAAAGGTTGAATTAATACTAGCTTGCAGTCCTGCCAGCAGTGTATGAGTGTTCCTATCTCTTCACATCCACGCCAACATTTGTTGTTTGGGGACTTTTTGATAAAAGCTATTCTCGCTAGAGTTAAGTGATATCTCATTGTGGTTTTGATTCACATTTCCCTGATGATTAGAGATGCTGGGCATTTTTTTCACGTTTGTTGACCATTAGTCTATCTTCTCTTCAAAAGTTTCTGTTCATGTCCTTTGCCCATTTTTTTAATGGGGTCATTTGATTTCTTTCCTGTTGATTTTCCTGAGTTCTATACAGATTCTAGTTATCAGCCCCTTATCAGATGTATAGCATGTGAATATTTTCTTCCATTCTGTAGGCTGTCTATTCACAGTAATGATAGCTCATATAAGGAAAGTAACATTTATGAGATGTCAGGAAGGTGGGAAGGGGACAGGGGAATGGGTAAATTCACACCCACCGGGTATGGTGCTCACCCTCTGGGGGAAGGGCATGCTTGTAGCTGTGACTCTGGCGGTGCAAGGGCAGTTTATGTAACCGAAGTGTTTGTACCCTTGTAATATTAGGAAGTAAAAAAATTGCTTTTTTTTAAAAAATGAAAAATATAAAAGAAAAGGCAATATGCTATATGAGGCCAACTATATGACATTCTAGAAGTCAAAACTGTGAAGGCAGTAAAAAGGATCAGCAGTTTCCAAGGGTTGAAAGAAGGAAAGGGATGAATAAGTGAATCACAGAATATTTTTAGGGCAGTGAAACTATTCTCTATAACTTCAGTTCTCAAACCCGGGGCCACAGATTGGTCGTGGTCCACCGCCTGTCAGGAATCGGGCCACACAGCAGGAGGTGAGCGGTGGGAAAGCGAATGAAGCTTCATGTGTGTTTACAGCCATCCTCCTCAGTCGCCCACATAAGCTCCGCCTCCTGTCAGATCAGCAGCAACATTACATTCTCATAGGAGTGCAAACCCTGCTGTAAACTGCGCATGTGAGAAATCTAGGTTGTGCGCTCCTCATGAGAATCTAACTCTTGATGATCTGAGGTGGAGCTGAGGATGTGATGCTCCTACTGGGGAGCGGCTGCAAATACAGATTATCATTAGGAGAAAGGTTTGACCGCACAATAAATGTAACGCACCTGACTCATCCCAAAACCATCCTTCCCCTACCCCCTCCCCACTCACCCCCTGCCCTGGTCTGTGAAAAAATTGTCTTCCATGAAACTGGTCCCTGGTGCCAAAAAGGTTGGGGACCACTGCTTTATAATACTATAATGGTAGATAGATGTCCTTATACACTGCCCCTCATGTAAACTATGGTCTTTGGGTGGTAACAATATGTCAACATAGGTTCATCAATGGTAACAAATATACCACTCTGGTTGGGGATGTAAATCACGGGGGCAGCTAGGCATGTGCATGGGAAGGAGAGATACAGAGAATCGCTGTACTTCCTCCATTTTTCTGTGAACTTAAAACTGCTCTAAAAAATAAAGTCTATTAAAAAATATAAATGACTAAGTAAATAACCACTAGGGTAACTCATTTTCTCTGGCATTCTATAATCAACCATGACAATCTCCAAACCATGATAAAGTCTGTGTTCTAAGAGGATTTAATAAAGAAAGGCACTGGAGAACAATGTGTACACAGTATCACAAACAGAATCTTGATTGAATTTCATGCAGCATAGAGGAGTGTTGCCTTATTCTAAGTAATTCAAAATAAATATTTGACAAGTATTTCTGCACTAATCAGTTATTGAATATCTAGTTAGTTTTCATTCAATCCTTGCTTCTGAACCTTAGGAAGTGTTAGTCAAAGAAGGAACAAATGAGAAAGATGAATTCCAACCATGTTTAAGCTGACCCTGAAAATTAATTAAGGGAAAGCACTATTATAAAGAACTCTATGGGTGTTGTACTGTACAATTATACTTTATTAAATTAGTAAATTATAGTTTTTCTGTTGTTTCAATTTTGAATGTGCATGCTTTACTAAAACAACATAGCTGTTTTGTTTTTAAATGCCCTTATCATACAGCATTTGTATGATATAGTGTAATTATTAGTTGTGGGTATATCTGCACCTTCTGTTAATTGTAAGCTTTCTGTGGGAAGGTATTTTGTCTTTTTTTAATGTAATACTTGAGACTTTCAAAAGGATATGTTAATATATGTGTTGTAATTGGTCATAATAATTATAAAATGAAAAGCCATGAACACATCACTCTGTGTATTCCCAAATTATTAATGCTGGAAGCTCCATGCCTTCTCTCTCACTCTGTATTTCTCCACCACTAGCGGCACCAACTACCCTCAGTTTTGTTTTTCATGCTCTTGCTGTCTTCTGTTATGGTGTTATTTCATCAAGTATCACTTCTTATGTAATATATCTTTTTTAACTTTATAAAATATCAAGTTTTTTCCCCTAACATACACCCATGCTGTTACACATAGTTGCAGCTCAGTTATTTCCTCTGTTTTATAATATCCCACTCTTTGAATCTCCCAAAATTTACTTTTATCCCATTTTCCTGAATGAGATTTGGTTTGTGTTTAGGGGATCAGTGTTGTTTGTTTGTTTTTACTATTGTGAACAAGATACATTGTACATTCATGTTCAGGTCTCCTGGAAAACCAGCAAGAGTTTCCCTAGTGGACACACATACACACACACACACACACACACACACACACACACACACACGTGCATACACTTGAGAAATGGGGCAAGTTGTTTTATACATGTCTGCCTTTATGAGTTAATGCTTTTTTAAAGGTGAATCATTTATACATCTACCAGCTGAATAAAAGTGTATCCACTGCTCCATATTTTTGCCAACATTCGGTATGGTGAGGATTCTTGATTCGCGTGTGTGCTTTGTTTTTTAGCCAATCTGGAGGTATAAAATGCTATTTTACTGTGGCATTAACTTTCATTTCCTGATCATAAATGTGACTGTGCAAATTTTTTCTTGAACTCATTCACATTCTTTTTCTCTTTTGTGAAGTATCTCTTTATTTATTATGCTTATGTTCAAGGTGGAATCATTGGTTATGCATAGGTTTTGAGGCATAGATTCTTTCAGCACAATTTTTTTTGAGATTTATACATTTTCCGTAAACGTACAAATGCTCGTACATCAGTAGTTCATTCATTTTTATTGTTGAGTGGCATTCAGTTGAATACATGTAAAGCAATTTGTTTATTCGTCTATTGCCAGTTTTTGGCTGTTATAAATATTTGTTTATAAACAGTACGCCTGAACATAGGTTGTTTTTTTTTTTTTTCATTTCCCTTGGGTAAATAGCTAAAAGTGAATTCGAGAGGTCATATGGTAAGTATATGTTTAACATTTTAAGAAGCGTTAGTTTTTCAGTGGGTCCTTATATAATTTTATATTCTCACTAGTAACGGAGTATTACAGTTGTGCTAATCCTTACTAACATAATAACGTCAGTCTTTTTGATTACAACCATTCCAGTGGATATGTAGTGGTCTTTCACAGCAGTTTTAAGCTGCGTTTTAAAGAAACTAATGATACTGAATATCTTTTTGTGTGGTTATAGGTCATTTTTATATCTTTTATGTGAAACATTTAAATGTTTTTGACAATTTTCGAGGGCCGATACCTTTTTGAGTTGTGAATATTTATATATTATAAATAAAAGCTGCTTTTCAGATATATGTATTATTATTAGTTTTTTTCTTCCACTCTGTAGCTTGCAATATATTTGCTTAACAATATTTTTGATCATCATAAGATTTTGGATCAATGAAACACAATATCTTTTTTTTTAACGGTTCACGGTTTTTTGCAACTTATCTAAAAATATTTATCTACTCCAAAGTTGCAAAGATTTTCTCCTATTTTCTTCAAGAAATTTTTATAACTTTAGCTTTTAGATTTAGGTATATATGCCACATTTTGAGTTAATGTTTTTATATGGTATGACATAAAGGTCAAAGTCCATGTTTGCCCAATAGTGTCTTATTCCTTAGCACCATTTTTTAGAAAAAGCTATATATTATTTTTGGCCATCGAAATGCCCTGGCACTATTCATAAAAAAATTAGTTGACTGTATATATATAGTTCTATTTTTATATTCTCTTCTGTTTTGTTGATCTATGTACATTTCTCTATAATCAGTCTTAAAATCAAATAATTTATTCCAGTTTTGTTATTCTTTAGCAAAATCCTTTTGGCTGTCCTAATTACTCTACTTATCAATATAACTTATGAAATCACCATGATAATTTCATGCTAAAATCTACTGGGATTTTGATTTGAATTGCACTGAAGCTATATATCAATTTGATGAGAATAGATATTTTAGCATTACTGAATTTTCTGATTCCTAAACATGACATATTTTTCCAATAATTTGGGTATTCCCTAATCCCTCTCTCTGAAGTGCAATTGTAACTTGCATAATTACTTTATAAACATTCAATTTCCAATTGTTCATTGCCAGAATATAGAAACAGAATTGTTTCAAATTAATCATGTTTTCTGTGACCTTGTTAAGCTTACACATTGTCTTTAGTAGTATTTTTTGTAGATAGTTTTGGATTTCCTATATATACAATCATGGCATCTGAGAATAAAGACGTTATTCTTATTTTCCAATCTGAAAATTTTATCATCATTATTATTTATTTTTCTTTCCGTATTTCACTGTTTAGGATCTCCAGTAGAAGTGGTAAAGTGGCCATTATTGGTTTGTTCCTGATCTAAGAAGAAATTTTTTTGTTATGAAGTGCGATGTTAGTACAGGTTTGTTGCATATGCTCTTTTCTTAAATAGAGGAAATGTGTGTTTAAACTTTTCAAATGATTTTTCAGCATCAATTGAGTTGGTTGTATTTTTTTCTCTTATATTTTGTCAATATGGTGAAATGCATAAATATATAAAATAATTTTCTAAAGTTATACTGATAATTTTACATTGATTGAAATTTATTTCACGGTAGGCTACATTGTCTGTCTTGATGAACATTTCATGGATACTTGAGTAGAACATATATTTTTCAGTAGTTATGAGGTCCATTGTTAGGTTAAGTTGATTGATAGTATCTTATATATTCTTATTGATGCCGTGTGCATGTATTCTATCACTTACTGATAGAATAGTTGATATTTACAAACATAATTTTGGATTTGTCTTTTTCACCTTTCAGTTTGATGTGTGTTTTCTACATAAATTTTAAAGCTCTGTTTTAGATCCTTTACATATATCTTCTTGACAAGTTTATTTTTATAAATGTTTCTTTGTATTCCTCATAATATTAAGTCTTCTGAAATCTACTTTGCCGATATTAAAATGTCAAACCAGTTCTCTTAGTATTAGTGTTTGCATGGTGCTTATTTTGCCATTCTTTTACTTTGACCTATATGTGTCTTTAAATATAAAGTAAGTTTCTTGTAGAGAATACTGGCGGTATCCATTCTGAGAATCTCTGCTATTTAATTGGGATTTTAGACTATTTTATTATTAATGTAATTCTTAATAAAGACGACCTGGTATCTATGACCTTAAAATATATGTTAAAATTGTCCCATCTATTCTTTGGTTATTTTTTTTCTTTTTTTCCCCTCTCTTTCAAATTTATGAGGTATGTCTATGATTACATTTTATTTCCTGTGTTGGCTTATTAGCTATGCCCCTTTGTTTATTTTTCTTGTGATTATGTCTAAGTCTACAGTGTGTATTTTATTTTTCCAAGTCTATCTTCAAATAATTTATTATTTCACACATAATTTATTAAAAGTGCAAAAGTACATTTCCCTTTCATCTTTTTCATCCTAGTTGCAATTTTCGCCATAACATTTAATTTCACAGATGTTGCAAACCCCACAATGTGTTATTAGTTTTGCTTAAACAGTAAGCCCTCTAAGAGCTTTGTTTCTTTAAAGTACTTTATGCACATATTTTCCATTTCTGTTGTATGCTATTTCTTTGTACAGATCAAAATTTCCATCTGGCAGCAAAATCCTGTCTGAAAAAAATTTCTTCTTGGATAGTTACGCTAGAAATAAGTTGTCTTTGTCTGAAAAATTCTATATTTTATTCACATTCGTAGAAGATATTTAATGCTTTGTTTATAATTTTGTTGTAAAGATATCATTCTATTATCTTTGTGATCACTTGGTTTATGATGAGCAGTGTATGGTCCTCTTCTCACAGTTTTTTTTTATTGCAGAAGATGCAAACTTTCTCTGTAGAAGGCTAGATCATACACATTTTAGGCTTTGTGGGCTACGGGCTATCTCTGTCTCATATCCTTTTTTGTTTTTGCTGTTGTTGTTGCTGTTTTTAAACCTTTAAAAATGTGAAACTTTGGCCCATGGGCTGTAGTTTGCTGACCCTTTCTCTATAGCAATTACAGTAACATGCCTTTTTTATTTTGATGATTATAATATTTTTCTCTGTAGCACTGATTTTCAGAAATTTATGTGTGTGTCTTTGTTATAATATATATACACAAGTAATATATATACATATATATATATATATATATATAGTGCGTGTGTGTGTGTGTGTGTGTGTGTATGTAAAATACTTGATGTTTCTCACCAATCATCAGAGCCCTTCATTCTATCTACTTTCTTCCCACCTCAGGCTTTATTTTGTATAGTTGCTATTACTGTAACTTTAATAGACTGAGCTTTTCTTCTGTGGAATCTAATCTGTTTTTAATGGACTTCAGTAAAATTTTTATTTCATAAATTTGATTTTTCATCTTTAAAAATTCTATTTTGGTCTCTTTAGTATTCCATCTTTCTCCTTATTTTGCTCATGTGTTTATTTAAATTCTTGAGGTTAGTTATGTTTAATTTTTAGCATTTTAACAACTTTATTGATAATTTCCATATTATATAATTCACCTGTTTAAAGTGTAAAATTTAATGATTTTCAGTGTTATTCTACCATCATCACAATCAAGTTTTAATACATTTGTTTAGCCCCCAAAAGATCACTTATTGCCTTCTGTAGTCAGCTGCCATCTCAACCCCAGGAAGCTACTAATCTGTGTTCTGTCCCTGTTGATTTTCCTTATCTGAACATTTCCTATAAATGTGTTGGCAAAACCACAAGGGGCATTTTGGTCTAGGTCCAGCCAGTTGTTCATTACACAAAAATCTGATTGTTGAGACAATGAGGACTGCCAAGAAAGAAAGGACTTTTAATACTGCAGATGTCTTGTTGGGAGTATGAGAGAAGCGGCCTCAAATCTGTCTCTCTGACTAAGGGATACACGGGACTTCAAAGGAGGGACCACGTGCCTTGGAGCAGGTCATGGCATAACACACAAGGGGCTACATGCACTGGGGGCAAGTTGTAGGGGGTGGTGAATTTTGGCATCAGGAAGT
This sequence comes from Indri indri, assembly GCA_004363605.1. Taxonomy (NCBI): domain Eukaryota; kingdom Metazoa; phylum Chordata; class Mammalia; order Primates; family Indriidae; genus Indri; species Indri indri. The sequence goes on along the minus strand of RJWJ010000969.1, from coordinate 136,627 downwards.
CTGCCCTGGGACCTTCAGATTTTAAACTCCTTTGTCTTGTAGAAAATTCATCATTTCAGGCCAGGTGTGGTGGTCCTTGCCTATAACCCCAGCACTTTGGTAGGCTGAGGCAGGAGCATCACTTGAGGCCAGGAGCTCTTGTCCATCATTTCTGGGAAACAACTCAAAGAGTCAAGTAGTTAGTTAGGGGAAAGAAGATTATATTATTTAAAAACATATAGGGGTTCATGGAGCCAGTTACAAGTTGAACTCTACATAATATGTGGTCTCTTGCTTATGACACTGGTTTTCAACCAGGGGTGGTTTTGCACCTGGGGAATATTTTGCAATGTCTGCAGATAGTTCTAGGCATTGTAACTGGGGTGGGTGCTATGCATCTAGTAAATGGATGTCAGGGATGGTACTAAACATTCTATAAAGTAAAAAATAGTCCCACATACAACAAAGACTTATATAGCCTCAAAATTCAATACTACCAAGATTAAGAGCCTTTGACTTAGTATAATGTTTTTGAAGTTTATCCATATCATAATTTGTATGCATTGTTCAGTCCTTTTTGTTGCTAAATGGTTTTCCATTACATGGGTATAAAACATTCTGTTCATTCATTTAACAGTGGATGGACACTTTAATTGCTTCCATTTGGGGCATCTTTTGAATATTATTGCTATGGACATTTGTGTACAAGACTTTTTATGGACATACGTATTCATTTCTCTTGGCTAAATGCTTAGGAATGGAATAGTCAGATCATATAATTATTATTTTGTATTTGGTAGCCATTTATATAACTTTAAGTGTATATCTTTGAGCCACTTTATATCTTCTATCTTGAGGCTAGACAATTCTACCTATTAAAATCTTTTGCTGATTTTAATAGGTATAGATGTCTCATTATAATTGAGTTTTAATGGTTTTTTTTAAATACATTCTAGATACAAGCTCTTTATCAGATATACACTTTGAAAATATTTTCTCCCAGTCTGCGGCTTGTCTTTTCATTTTCTTAATGATATCTTTTGTTACACACACACGCGTGCGCACACGCACACACACACATACACAGATATTCAAATACCCCTGAAGGAAATTAGGAATATTTTTACCCCAAAATATGGCATTTTGATGCACCAGATTGACTGAACAAGCCTCAAGGCATTCTGACCTTCCGACCACTCACCATTGGCTCTTCTCAAATGTTTGAAGTTTCTTTATTTGCCTGAGATCCATACCCACCTATGAAAACAATTGTGCTTCCTTCTGCTCCCTATTACCTCTGTCAGTGTCTATTGCAGGAAGGAAGATCAAGAATATAACCAGACCTGGCCCAATCCATTTTAAAAATAATACCTGTTTCTTAGATTAATTTAATTTCCAAAGACAATCATCTACAAGTCAATGTGTTCGCTCCCCCCCTCCATTCATCCTTCCAAGTACCTATTCATCCTCCCTAGCAATCATTTATTGCCCCTAAACAGAATTACCATATTCCTCATCTCCCCTTCTCCCTGCATAGTGAGGGAACATAAACTCCTGGACCTCAATGGGAGATTAAGTAATCACTCTGTGATTCTCCTTGCGTGCACAGCAAATACATTTCTAATCCATTTCCTTATTAATCTGCCTTTTTGTGAGTTGATCTTTCATCAGAACTACTGGGGGCAAAAGGGAAGTTTTCTCTTCTCCCCACACCCTGCAATAGTAGTAAATATATTGATATGACTGAAGAAATATTAGAAAATATATGAGAGAAACATGAAGGAGAGGTTATCTGAAATACTTCAATTCATTGTTTTGTATCTTAAATTTTGAAAGGTCTAATTTATTCCCTTTTATGTTTTTAAGCAGCCTGCAGTTAAACCATTTATAAGAGTTTTGTTTTGTTTTGTTTTGTTTTTGTCTCTCTTGGTTTAAGAATTTTAATAGAAAATGGACTTACGATCTTTGTATGGTCTGTTTCTCTTTTGAAGTTGTTGCCAGAAGTCTAAGGGAACTCTTCACTCATAATTGAAATCAATCTTTTCACATTCTACCTTCTAGAGATTGAAATACCATGTTTGCATCCTTTGCAAAATAAACCTGTTTTGAAAATTAGTTTTTCAGTCACTTCACTATCTTTTCTTCTCCAGGATAAACACTACATTTTTCTCTAACCTAACTAGTGTTCATGGTTTTCATCCCTGAGCAGTTTGAGGTTTATTAAAACACTCTAGTTTTTACACATACTTTTCAAAATGAATAAATATCTCTAATAAAGAACAGCATATTTGCATTTTTTAAACATGGACATCATTAAACTTTTAATAATAATGTAAGGATACAGTTAATATATGCATATATATGAGTTAGAATTTATGTTCATTTTATTTATGAACTTTCACATAAATTTTGCCCTGTTGATATTCATATATGCATGGTGGGACATTTGTTATTATGCTGAAAAATTATTTATTGTAGTATTACAAATAGTTTCTCTGAATAAATAAGCCTTGGTGATATTCCCCTCATAAGGTTTAGACAAAATTTCTCTCCAACACATAATATTGGATAATATTCATTGTACTATCAAGACAAACTTACGTTTTTGAGTAATCTAAGAAAAATAAACCTATTAAACAACGAGAATACATAATTGAGAACAATATGTCATCAAAAATTATGTATGAAAAGGTAAGAAAAATGAAATATTGAATATATTTTGGTAAGTAATACAGTAATGGAAATGCACTGAAGAGAGTTTGAATGATTGTGTTATTTGGTTGCCAAAAATTTGCAACTGTTTTCCTGTAAGTAGGTGACATGGTGAATGCTAATATAAAAAAAATAAAATAAAATAAGAGAAGGGAGATAATGTTTAAGGAAGAATTAATTAATTTGTCATGTAAATGGGGAGTTGTAAGAAAGGAATCAACATGTAAAATTAGTTTATAAATACAGAGGCTATCAAATTAGATTTAAAACTAATATATAAATATGTAGAGAACAATTCTGTTTATAATAGACACTTAAAAATAAATTGATAAAGATTTAATGAGAAATTACTGTGAAAATTACCCCAATTCTCTAAGCATGCTATATCCATGCCCTTTGCCATGTAGCTTTGTATCTCCTCCCAACAAGATGTGGATTCTGTCACCTCACTTCTTTCTCAATTCTGAGCTGTTCGTGGGACTTGCTTTAGCCAAATGAATTTTATATAAGACAAAAACAAACAAACAAAAAAAACTGTATGCTAGGCCAGTGTTATACACAGATAAAACCACATTGAGCAAGACAGTCATGAGATTTAAAATTTAATGGTAAAGAACTCATTTATACAAAAAACATCCTGTATATGTTTCCATGTAATCCTTATAAAAACTTTAGGAGATGCATATAAGTATATCTATTATGTGATTAAACAAACTGAGGCTGAAAAGGATGCAATTCTATACCCAAATACAGGAATACTTTGGAGATATTGCAGGTTCAATTCTAGACGATTGCAATAAAATGAACATTGTAAGATAACAAGTCGCAAAATGTTTTTTGTTTCCCAGTGCATGTGATAGTTATGTTTACATTAGGCTGTACTTTATTAAGGGTACAAAAGCATTATCTCTAAAAGAACAATGTACATACTTTAATTAAAAATATTTTGTTGTTAAGAAATGCTGACACAGAGACACAGAGTAATCACGCACTGTTGGAAAAAATGGTGCTGATAGACTTGTGGGAGACTAGGTGGCCACAAAATTTCAATTGGTAATAAATGAGATAATTTTGAAGTATAGGTCTGGGGGGAAGAGCCAAGATGGCGATGAGAAAAGCCACCAGTCAGAGTGTCTCTGCAAAAAAAGACAGGTTTTAGAAGAAAGTGAAAAAAATAAACTAGCAGAAAAACATAGATCAGGTGAGGGTTGGAAGGAAGAGTGCCTGAAACTACAGGAGACTCCACGGGAAGACGTTGTGGAGGAGAACTGGAAGGAGAAAGGTCCCCGAGAGGCTTGGAGACCAGCGATAAGGGTAGGTGGAGCAGATAACTTTCCCTTCCTTTGCATCTCGGACTGTTGGTGGGCTCCTGAACGGTTGGAGAGACCTGCTAAAGCCAGCCCAGAGATGGCTGCCACCAGTGAGCGGTGGCCTCTTGCAGACATGGCACTGGGCTCCCAGCTCCCTTGGGACACCTCCCCAGGCACAGACCCGAGCCTATCAGCAGATGCCATATTACTCCATTCTCTCCATCCCCTTCCCTACCCGTGGTTGCCCAGAGAGATAATTTAGCCATCACACGGAGGCACCTCCAAGGAATGGGACCTTTCCTTTTGGGGCCCTACAACAGACTGAGGGGTACTCAGACTGTGAGCTCCCTATGCTCCAGCCCTCCCAGGTGCTGCTTGCCTGGTGACTCCAGGAGAGCAGGGCAAATCTCGAGGTGGAGTGAAATCGATCCAGTTTGGGCACCCTGTAGGTGATTCGAGACCAGCAACCCTCCCCCTGGCAGGGTCAGGGATTGATCTCCAGAGCCCAGGGGACAGGCCTGCAGAACAGAACTTGTACACCCAGGTCACGATCGTGCTGCCACTGGGCACAGAAGGGAGATCTGTGAAAGAGCCTACAGAGGAGTGTGTGCCTTCAGGTGCAGATCAGCATGCCTGAGTGGCAGCCCTCCTTCCAAAAGAGGGCTGTGCACCCAGCTCAGGCTGCGATCCTGGATAGGGAACCTCCTGGCCCAAATCAGAGCCAGGGGAGATCCATTGGCCTGAGGTCCTGCTTGCTAGCAGAGGGCCGGCAGAGGCCAAGAAGTTGGGGAGGTTGGAGAGGATTGAGACCTGCTCCCGAGTGTGGCTTTTAGACAGGCCCATCCCCCAAGCCCAGACTTTTCAGCAGAGTGGAACCATTTCAGCATCTCTCAGCAGCTTTGCACAGAAACAAAGAACAGACCTTCAACCCCTGCTAACAACAGTTGTGGACCTGAGGGCAGGCTTACCCAACCCAGCCCTGACCAGACTCACTCCCAAACCTCCTCCACTGAGGTGGAGAAAAAGGACATACTCGGAAGTCCCAAGGCCCCACCCACCTCCCGAGGCACAAAGGGCCTCTCCAGAGGATCAAGAGCTGGCTACAGGACCACAAAACAGCACTGCAGCTCCCTGCCCCCAGCAAGTGCCACCTACTGACAAGGAGGTCATCCTACACACCCTTTTACTGCAGCTACTGATTCATCATAAAGGGTGTGGTCGAATCTCACCCACAAACACCACCTACTGCCTCCAAGACTAAACAGGGTATGTCATTATACAAACGAAAATCTAAAGGCAAGAAGGAACAACTGATCCAGATGGGAAGGAATCAGCGAAAAAACTCTGGAAGTATGAAGACTCAAATGGAAAGCACACCCCTTAAGAGGAACAACAGCTCCCTAGCAATTGACATTAACCAAATTCAGAACACTAAAATGACAGAAGAATTTCAAACATGGATTGTAAGAAAACTGAATGATATGCAAGAAAAAATGGATGACAAACACAAAGAAACCACAAAAAAAAAAAAAAATCCAGGACTTGGAAGAAAAATTCACTAAAGAAATTGAAATATTAAAGAAAAATCAAACCTATCTCCTGGAAATGAAGGACTTATTCAGGGAACTACAAGACACTGTGGAAAGCCTCAAGAAGAGGGTAAATCAAATAGAAGAAAGAATCTCAGAGATTGAAGACAACTCCTTCCAATTAAATAAGTCAGTCACAGAGATCGAGCAGAAAATTCAGAGAAAAGAAATAAGCCTACAAGAAATGTGGGATTATGTGAAAAAACCAAACCTGAGGGTGATAGGGGTTCTGAAAGGTGAAGAAGAAAACACTCAAGGGCTGGATAAGCTATTTGAAGAATTAATAGAGAAGAATTTCCCAGGCCTTGCTAAAAATCCAGATATACAGGTACAAGAAGCTCAACAGACCCCAGGGAGATTCAATGCAAATAGGAAGACACCATGTCATGCAGTCGTCAGATTGACCAAAATATCCACTAAAGATGCCCTTCTATGAGCTATAAGGTGAAAGAAACAAGTAACATACAAAGGAAAGCCCACCAGTATAACTCCAGATTTCTCAACTGAAACCCTACAAGGAAGAAGAGACTGGGGCCCCATTCTCACTCTTCTGAAACAGAATAATGCCCAGCCTAGAATTCTGTACCCTGCAAAATTAAGTTTCATATGTGAAGGAGAAATAAAGACATTCTCAGATAAGCAAAGACTGAGGGAATTCACCAAGACAAGACCAGCTCTCCAAGAAATACTCAAAACAGAATTACACAAGGATCAGCACGATAAACACTCTGGAATGTGAAACCATTCAAAAGTTAAAGATCAAAGGCCAGATTCCACAATGGCTCAAGAGAGAAAACAAAGCAACAAAATGCAACCCAACAGAAAGAACAGTAATTCACCCTACTTATCTGCTCTCTCAAAAATTCGAATGGCTGGAACTTACCTCTCAAGAGACATAGTCTGGCCGAATGGATAAAAAAAAAAACAAGCCAAGCATCTGCTGTCTCCAGGAAATGCATCTAACCTGCAAGGATGCATTTAGACTCAAGGTAAAGGGGTGGAAATCAATATTTCAAGCAAATGGTAGCCCAAAGAAGGCTGGTGTGGCAGTTTTGATCTCAGATAACTTAGTTTTTAAATCAACAAAAGTAATGAAAGACAAAGAAGGTCACTATATAATGGTGAAGGGTACAGTTCAACAAGAAGACATAACAATTCTAAATATGTATGCACACAACTTAGGTTCACCCAGATTCATAAAGCAAACTCTACTTGATCTATACAAATGGATAAACAGCAACACCATAATAGTCGGAGACCTCAACACCCCACTGACAGCACAGGACAGATCCTCCAAACAGAAAATTAACAAAGAAATAATGGACTTAAACAGAACTCCAGAACAAATGGGCCTGACTGACATTAACAGGACATTCTACCCAAAAACCACCGAATATATGTTCTTCTCATCAGCTCATGGGACATTCTCTAAGATTGACCATATTCTAGGACACAAAGCAAGTTTCAAAACATTTAAAAAAATAGAAATCATACCATGCATCTTCTAAGATCACAGTGGAATAAAAACAGAAATCAACCCCAACAGGAACTCATCTCTACACAAAGTCATGGAAATTAAAGAACCTTCTACTGAATGATTCCTTCATAAATGAAGAAGTAAAGATGGAAATCAAAAGATTCTTTGAACTAAATGACAAAGGTGACACAACTTATCAAAATCTGTGGGACACAGCCAAAGCAGTCCTGAGAGGAAAGTTTATTTCCATAAATGCCTATATCCAAAAGTCAAAAAGATCACAAACAGACAACCTAATGAATCAACTCAAAGAACTGGAAAAAGAAGAACAGACTGACCCCAAACCCAGAAGAAGAAGGGAAATTAATGAGATCAAATCAGAACTAAATGGAATTGACAACAGGGAATCTATACGGAAGATTAATAGAACAAAAAGTTGGTTCCTTGAAAAAATAAAAAAATTGACACACCTTTGGCTAAACTAATGAAAAACGGAAAAGGAAAATCTCTAATAAGCTCCATTAGGAAAAAAAAAAAGGAGAAGTTACAACTGATGCCATGGAGATTCAAGATATAATTTATGAATATTACAAAAACCTTTATTCACACAAACTGGAAAATGTGGAGGAAACAGACAAAATTTTAGGAACACACAGCCTCCCTAGGCTCAACCAGGAAGAAATAGAATTCCAAAACAGTCCAATATCAAGGACTGAAATTGAAACATCAATAAAAAACATTCCAAAAAAGAAAAGTCCCGGACCAGATGGTTTCACACCTGAATTCTGCCACACGTACAAAGAACTGGTGCCTATCCTGCAGAAATTATTCCACAGCATTGATAAGGATGAATTCTTCCCCAACACATTTTATGAAGCCAACATAACCCTGATACCAAAACCAGGAAAGGACGCAACAAAAAAGGAAAACTATAGACCAATATTCCTTATGAATATACATGCAAAAATTCTCAACAAAATTCTAGCTAACCGAATCCAGGTTCTTATTAAGAAAATAATCCATCATGACCAAGTGGGCTTCATCCCAGAGATGCAGGGATGGTTCAACATACACAAATCTGTAAATGTAATTCACCACATAAACAGAAGCAAAACCAAAAACCACATGATTCTCTCAATAGATGCAGAAAAAAATATTTGACAAAATTCAACACCCTTTTATGATAAGAATGCTGAACAAAATAAGCATGGATGGGGCTTACCTAAAAATGATACAAGCCATATATGACAAACGCACAGACAACATCATACTGAATGGGGAAAAATTGAAAGCATTCCCACTTAGAACTGGAACCAGACAAGGTTGCCCACTATTTCCATGTCTATTCAACATAGTGCTGGAAGTCCTGGACACCACAATCAGGCCACAGAGTGGAATTAAAGGCGTACAAATGGGAACAGCAGAGATCAAACTCTCACTATTTGCTGATGACATGATATTATATCTAGAAAACCCCATGGATTCAACCAAGAGGCTCCCAGAATTGATAAATGAACTCAGTAACATCTCAGGATACAAAATCAATACACACAAATCAGAGGCTTTCATGTATGCCAATAGCAGTCATACCAAGAACCAAATCAAAGACTCAATTCCCTTCATAATAGCAAAGAAAATAAAGTACCTAGGAATATATTTAGCTAAGGAGGTAAAAGACCTCTACAGGGAGAACTATGAAACATTGAGGAAGGAAATAACAGAGGATGTAAATAGGTGGAAAACCATACCATTCTCGTGGGTTGGCAGAATCAACATTGTTAAAATGTCTATACTACCCAAAGGAATCTACAGATTCAATGCAATCCCTATTAAAATACCAACATTATTCTTCACAGATGTAGAAAAATTAATTTTACACTTCGTATGGAACCAGAGAAGACCCCGCATAGCAAAAACAATTCTAGGCAATAAAAACAAAATGGGAAGTATCAACTTACCAGACTTCAAACTTTATTACTAGCTGTAGTAATCAAAACAGCCTGGTACTGGCACAAAAGAGAGCCATTGACCAGTGGAACAGAACTGAGAACCCAGATATAAAACCATCCTCATATAGCCATCTAATCTTTGACAAAGCAGACAAAAACATACACTGGGGGAAAGAATCCTTATTCAATAAATGGTGCTGGGACAACTAGAAAGCCACATGTAGAAGACTGAATCAGGATCCACACCTTTCAACTCTCACAAAAATCAACTTACGCGGGGTAACAGATTTAAACCTAAGGAGTGAAACTATTAGAATTCTAGAGGAAAATGTTGGAAATACTCTTCTAGACGTTGGTCTAGGCAAAGAATTTACGAAGAAGTTCTCAAAGGCAATCACAGCAACAACCAAAATAAATAAATGCAACGTGATCAAATTAAAAAGCTTCTGCACAGCCAAAGAAACTGTCAAAAGAACAAACAGACAACCTACAGAATGGGAGAAATTTTTTTCCACGCTGCAAATCCGATAGAGGGCTGATAAGTAGAATCAGGAAACTCAGGAAAATCAACAAGAAAAAATCAAACAACTCTATCAAAAAATGGGAAAAGGACACGAACAGAAACTTTTCAGAAGAAGACAGAATAATAATCAAAAAACATAGGAAAAAATGCTCAACATCTCTAATCATCAGGGAATGCAAATCAAAACCACAATGAGATATCACTTATCTCCAGTGAGAATGGCCTTTATCAAAAAGTCCCAAAACAATAAATTTTGGCATGGATGCAGAGAGATAGGAACACTCATACATTGCTGGTGGTACTGCAAACTAGTGCAACCTCTGTGGAAAGCAATATGGAGATACCTTAAAATGATACAAGTAGAGCTACCATTTGATCCAGCAATCCCATTACTGGGCATCTACCCAAAAGAACAAAAGTCGCTCTATGAAAAAGACACCTGCACCCAAATGTTCATAGCACCACAATTCACAATTGCAAAGATGTGGATACAACCCAAGTGTCCATCAATACATGAGTGGATTAATAAAATGTGATACATGTATACCATGGTGTACTATTCACCTTTAAGACACAATGGTGGGTGATATAGCACCTCTTGTATTCTCCTGGAATCAGCTGGAACACATTCTACTAAGTGAAGTATTCCAAGAATGGAAAAACAAGCACCACATGTATTCACCAGTATTAACTGATCAACACGTATGTGCACATGTAAGAATAACATCTATTGGATGTTCGGCAGGGGGGAGGGGGGAGGAGGAGTTGGGTCTATGCATACAGAAAGAGTGTGATGCTCACCATCCAGGGGATGGGCATGCTTGAAGCTCGAACTTGGGGGGGAGGGCAAGGGCAACATACGTAACCTAAACATCTGTACCCCCATATCATGCTGAAATAAAAAAGAAAAAGAAAAAGAAAAAAAATTGTGAAGTATAAGGAAATGAAGTATGCCTCATGTCTGTATATGAAAAGAAGAATTAGGTTCTAGTCTATGTTTTCAAACTAAAATATCATTTTATCTCCAATCCACCTCATACAACAACCAATATGTTGAAAAGGAAGACACATGCAAAGTTTGCATGTTTAAAGAAATACCGAAATGCCAGTCACAATTAGAATTTTGTTTCTCATAGTTTTCTTATCCACCCTGAATTCCAAGAAGGAATGTGCATTATAAGGACACTTGCCCATGATACTATGAAGTATTCAGTGAAAAGGTAATTTACTGGTTCTCATAATGATTTCTCAGACTGTTATCACCAGCTTGCTTGGGACACTCCTGATCATCTGGTGAGCTATTATTATATGAAGTATTTTATTGCTAGATTACTTATGCAACTCCATCTTAAAAAATGAGACTTCTGTTACAATAACTTGTTTTTTTCTCTGTATGTTGGTATTAGTTACTCAACAAAACTGGTTTTGTTTGAGTAACTGAAAATAAATATCCTTTGAATCAACTGTTTCTAAATTATTTCTATACAGGACTACCCTGCAACCGAATGGCAGAAGTTTGGCCCCCATTGTTTCATTTTCAGCATGTAACTGTGAAAATATTTTTGAACACTTAAAAGTCCAGAATGACAAAGTAACATAGATTGATCTTAGGCCACAAAACATGTCTCAACAAATTCAAAAAAATAGAAGTTATACCATGTATCCTCTCAGACAACAGTGGAATATAACTATAAATCAACACCAAGAGAAACAGCCAATTCTACACAAAGTTGTTGAAATTAATATATACCAACATCCCTTATGAATACAGATGCAAAAATCTTCAATACAATCCTAGCAAGCCAAAATCAACAGCACATCAAAAAAAAAAGAAAAATCCACCATGACCAAGTGGACTTCATCCCAGGGATGCAAAGATGGCTAAACATATGTAAATCAATGAATGTGATTGACCAATTAAAGAGAAGTAAAAACAAAGATCATATGATCATCTCAATATATGCAGAAAAAGCATTTGACAAAATTCATCACCCTTTCATGATAAAAACACTCAACAAACTAGGCAGAGACAGAATATATCTCAACGTTATGAAAGCCTTAGATGACAAACATCACATGTATTTGCTACTAAATTGCAACTAACTGATGAGCTCACATGTGTAGAGAGGGCAGTAAACTCAGTGGAAACCAAGCAGGGGGTGGGGAGAGGACAGGATGGGCGAAAACCTACCTAACTGGTACAATGAACACTATTTGGATAATGGGCACACTTACAACCCTGCCCCAAGCATTACAAAATTGACACATGTAACCAGAAATATTTGTACCCCCGTAATATTTTGAAAAAAAAAAATCCATTATTGCCTTCTATAATAATATTCTCCTATTTGAGCATATTAGTATCTTTAAATAAATGCATTGGTCAATGTAAAAAAAAAAAAAACAAAAACGGAAATCTGTCAATTCGACCACAAAAACAAAAAACAATTCAATTAGAAAATTGGTGGAAGACATAAAATAACATTTTATTGAAGAGAATTTGTAGATGACAAATAAGCATAAGAAATATATTCAAAACCATTAGCCATTAGGGAAATGCAGATTAAATACATAATGAGATATCACTGCACACCTATAAAATTGGCTAAAATAAAAAAAATGTGAAGACAGAAAATACTGATAAGGATGCGAACTCTATCACGCATGTATTACTGTTGATAATATATGGCACCTCTGGAAAACAGTTTGGACGTTTCTTTAAGAATTTAACACGTGACTACAATGCAACGTAGCAATTGCACTGCAGAACATTTATCCTAGAGAAATGAACTTAGGTACACACAAAAACATGTACACAAATGTTTATAGCAGCTGTATTCATTATACATTAGAGACCAAACCTAGAAACAACTTAGAGGTTTTTCAACAGTTGAAGGGTTAAACAAACTGGCATATCCATATGACGGGATAGTATTCAGTCACAAAAAGGAGTAAACTGTTAACACAATCAAAAATTTGAATCAATTTCAAAGGCATTATTATGAGTGAAAAAGAAGCCATGTCAAAAGATCGCATACTATGTGATTTCATTTATATAATATTGTGAAAAGAGAAAATTATAGAAATGTAAAATCGATTAGTGTTTGTCAAATTTTAAGTAGAAGGTATTGGCAGGAGCAATGTGGGAGTCCTTCTAAAAGGGCAGCATAAGAGATCCTTGTGCTGATTAAAACGTTCTGTATCTTTCAATATTTGGGTTGTAATACTGTGCCAAATTTTTTTTTTTTTAAGATGTTACCCTGGGATAAACAGTGATTTCTGTACACCTTCATGTAAATCTACAATTATCTCAAAATAGAGAAAAGAGAAAACTTAATGGTGAAAGAGCAAAGTTCAGTTAGGAAAAGGGCCCTGTGTGTCTGAATCACTTCAAGAGATATTTTTACAACTTAAGCTCTAATAATTGATGGGTTGATAACTCAGATCCTGTAACTTTAGCTGGTCAGGAAGGTATGAAGAAAAATTTAGAAACATAACTCAAATAAGATATAAGAGTAAAAGTGAGAAAAAGAAGCATGAAAAAGAAGAAAAATATTGGACTTACGGTGCATATACCATTCTAACCATTTCAATATTTCATACAATTCTAGCAAAAAATTGCAATAACTTTGTGTATTTGACATATTTTTTTTTAAAAAAAGAGTATATTTGGTTTAGGATTATAATGAAGTACCTAAATATGCAAATTTTATTTGATAAGTTTATAAACAATGCTTAAATACCTAAAGATATTTATTGCACTGAATTCACAAGTGTTGAATTGGATGCTTTAATATTTAGGAAAATATCATTTAATAAGTTTATGTCATTAATATATTGAGCACTAAATGTCAAAGTTTGATAATAGTTGGCACCTTTTTACTCTCAAGCTTCTTACCCATTACGTAATGCCACTAACACCCAGAACTTTCTAAATTTGTAGCAGGATTAAAGTAATTCAACACCTCGGTTTTCATAGTATTCATCTTTGTTTTGGTTCCTAGGCCTGTTTTGTTTTTGTACCTTCTCTGTATTATGAGTGGATATGTTTCCTCCATAATGCTAATGAAATTCCAGAGTGCTGGAGACAACACAAAAGACTGAATTGACTCCCATGAGTTAGAGAAATAACTCCCTACCTATCTTTAGTAAAAATTTCAAACATAGAACTAATCATGAGACACAGACAATGAATGAAAGGAGAGGTCTGCAACTGTCAACGCAGCTCTTCTCTTCTTGTGGAATCAGATGCATGCATTCCAGATGAACATGTGTCTCTAGCTACATTTCGTACACAAAAGAAAACCATTTTTATCATAATACATATCTATTTTATTCTCAGTTACTGTTTTTTCTGTCATTTTCCAGGGATCCCTGCCCCATAAACATCAATCACAAGTGTATTTATCATGAGCAATCCTGGACTACTAGAACCATCCTGATAAAATCATTCCATGATAAGGATTCTCTTATTAGAATATTCATTTCTTTGCCAGGACACCTGCCATTGGCGGGTTCAGAAGGATATTTGACTGAACAACCTTTCTTTCCCTGGACAGGGAGAGAATATTTTCCATACTTGCTGCTTAATGATTTACTCTTCAGTGTCCAGCATAGTATAACCCACACACTAGCCCCTACTCAAAGTGACTGTTCTTCCATGTTCTTCTGGGCCCTTACGCCCCAGTTATCTCATGCTGATTTAGCCACAAGGCAACACTAGCTAGAGGTGAGCTTCAGATGGCCTTGGTTTCCACCTTACTAGCTTAATGGTTGTCTCTCAGGGTCTTATTGTTTCCTCAAACGCAAAACAAGAGAGTAATAAAGGATGATTTCTAAAGAAGCCTTAATGTATTTTATGCACTTAATACATTTTTTTTTTTTCATGGCAAGCAAATGTCTGCTATTTCAGGTCACTTTCTGATGGTTACCTCCCACTCAAGCCCTCCACAGACCGCTCCTAATTTACAAGCAACTGGTTTAAGAAATCATCCATCCTAGAGGCACCTCATTTCACTCTAGTGATTTATTGAATAGTCTACCTTGCTTTCTAGATTTCAAAAAGCGAGCAAATAATCAGGTGGATTTGTTCACTATTGCCTCTATACTGTGTGAGTTTCTTAGAGTAAGACAGTTTCTTTTATTTCCCTTACAGCTGGCACATTCATGAGGTGGCATAATTAATAAAAGGAATAAACACTTCAAAAACCCAGATTTCAGATTTGATAACTGATGTATAGTGTCACAGGATCAGTTTCATTTAGTACTATTCTCATGTATATAATCCTAAAATTATATAAGTTAGAAAAAGAATGAAGTGATAATCTTCTGCCCTAAGGAGGCTCCTACTTGTTCATATTGAAAAAGAAAAGTGTTGTAATTTTATGTGGCTGTTGATATCTTCCATAGGCATATATCATGGTGTTTGGTCCATTAACAATGACAATTCACTACTCTTACTATTTATTACTATTTTCGTGTACAGTTCATAACAGCCAGATAAGATACACCTGGTCTAAAAATATAACAGGAAGTGACTCTCCAGATGACATTCCTAATTATAGTTGAAGTGAGATAATTACATCCCTCCCAGACATATTTTAAAAGCTTCAAATCTAAAAACACATTTTGTTTGGACAACTGATTAATAACACTGGCAGATGGAGCAGCCTGCTGGGTAGCAATTGGGAAGACGAGGGGATGAGAAGAGCATACAATTCATCCGAAAAAAATATGAAGGGCTTTAGCTATCTCAGACTTATATACTTGCTCCATCTGAAGCTTCTGCATTTCACTTCTTGGCTACTCTACCTTTTCTTTCACTCAAACCAGACACTTCAGACCTTTCTCTTTTTCACACTTCAGATCCAATCCATTTGGGAATCCTACTGGCTCTACCATAAAAATCGATCTAAAATGTGAACTTTTTCATGACCTCCGCTGCTACCACCTCATATGAGCCATCTTGCTGCTCACTGGAATTACTGTAAGAGCCTTCTAATAGCAATTCCTGCTTCTTTCCTTCCCTCCCTATCCAAAGAATTCAAATGGATCCTTTTAAATTGCAAGTTACATCCATTAAAATTGTAAAAGGTCACTCCACAGTCAACTACCCTCATTACACTTTGCTTCAAAACCCATCCCAGCGAGTGAGGACCTGGATGGTCCCTCCTGTGACCTCCCTGGCTGATCTTCCTCTTGCTCGCTCCACTCCAAAGACACCAGCCTCCTTGCTCCTCCCTCCCATCCTAGGACCCTGCTCCCCACCTTTCTTCAGGTCTGGATGAAATCTCACCTTGACAGCATGATCTACCTCGAACCTCCTCTTTAACAGTGCAACTTATCACAGCCCCTAGCCCAGCATTATTGATCTCTTTAGCACTGCTCTGTTTTTTCTTTTTTTCTATAGCCATAACCACCTTTTAACATATTATATCATTTATCCGTATTCATATTTATTAATCATTATCTATCTCCCTATGCTAAGATGTAAGAACTACAGGACAGGAATATGTTTATTTTACTTTTTGATGTAGCCTAAACATTTTGAACAGTGTCTGGGACTCAATGAATATGAGTTCACTCAATGAATTAACGCAATTCATTTATTTACTTCCAAATGACTGCATTAAACCAAAAATGCCTATGGTGGACCTGGCTCCAAGTACGTACTAGGGACACGAGGAGATAATATAGATGGTCCTTGAATTGAAAAATGTCATCGTCTAGTGGGGAATACAGATTAGACATGAATCATTACAATAAATGCTGAATGGATATGAGGTGCATATGCTGGGGACCCATGTTACAAGGTAGAAGTCCCTATTCCTCTTCCTTCTTATTCCCCAGACAGTACTTTTATAACCTTCTTTTATCCTGCATTACTTTTTTTCCTCTCTCTAAGCTTCTCGTTATGATTATTATATATTAATAGTTAGATAGAATGGATTCTTAGGATTCAAATACTATCAGGGGTCACCAAATGTTAAATATTAAGGAGGCAGTATCCTTGGTGCAAGAATGCCTAGGGAACTTGAAAAGATCCCCATGATAACACGTAGGTACTCTACGTCATATGATTTCCAGAGGCAAGAAGAAGGGAATAAGATCATGGGATGACAGTCTCTGTAATTAAGCTGATTGTTTTTGCTTTCTTTTTCTCCTCCGTTGTTCCCAGCCTGTTATTTGGGGATGTAGCTTGTTATGGAGACATTAAAGCTGGGAAAGATGTGATATTTATATTTATATATATAAAGTTATTTGAAAGTGTATTACTTGATCTGAGCATTAGCAATTATGCCATATGTTTTAATGATACCAAGTAGCATGGTGAAAAAATAATGTGTCTTTAACTATTGAAAGCCAAAATCAACTCTGTCTTCTTTAATCTTCCCTGGTGACTCCATGGAGACCGTGGCTACTGAGAGGCAATTGCAGTTGTTTAGAAGGAGCACAGAGACCTGGACAGAGAATAAATTATTCCAAAAACCCAGAGATAAATGGCTGACTCTGCTGGAGAAAAAGGTTTATAGAACACTTCCTGCAGGAGGTATAAAAATCAATACTCAGATGAACGAAGGGAAATGGGAAAAAGGCATTGCAAGAAAAGGCGAGAGCTTGAGCAAGAAACAACACGCAAGAAATCACACGTAGCACGTGGAGTAATCTCCTAGAGGCTTGGTGGTGTGGGGCTCAAAATCAAGCAGAAAGTACAATATGTAACTTTCAGGAGGTTGTATGTCTTCGTATATCCCTCAGACTCCTCTTCTCTCTCTGAGTATACTTTCCCTGGTTGATCACATCAGCACCTAATGATTCGATTTCTATATCTCTTCGTATTCTTAGATTTCTAGCATTATTTCTCCCTCCTTCTATCTCCCAGTCTCAAGAATGTGACCATTTTCTGGATAGTTAAAAAAAAAATGTAATTATAAGTTGTGATCCAGAATTTTTCTAGCTCATAACTTAGCGTCCCATCTCCTCTGAAAGAGTTCACTATACTCATTGGTTTGTTTTGGCTATTTCTCTGTTGCACCTTCTTAAAGCATTCAAGACTTTTTTGGGAAGCGCACTTTCCTTTTGGACTCAACTTTGGCTTTTGATGCTGCTCTTGCTTGTTTTTCTTATCTCTCTGACAATTCTTTGCATATCTCATTTTCTGTGGGTTCCCTTACTTCTTCCTTAAATATTGGTGTTATTAGTTCTCTTCAGATTGTCCCTGAGTTAGTTCATTGAGACTCACAATTCACAAAAGAACTTGTCTGGTGATTCCCAGATAGATGTTTGCTTGTCTGACCTCTCCTTCCACTTTCTTCCAAACATTCACGCATGCCTAATGGGCATTGCCTCCTGAATATGTAGTCACTACATCAAACTCGCTATTTTCTGTATTTTATCATCTTTCTTCCAAAATACATTGCTCCTGCCACCTCAGTTCTTTGTTTCTGTGAATTTCAGGGCACTTGGACCAAATTTTGGCATCATCTGTGATTTTTTTTCCTCCTCATCTTTTCTATTTGTGTGTAATCAATTCCCATGTGTGATCTCTTAGACTCTATCTTATCTCTGAAATGAATCTCTTCTGTCAGTACTCTGATACTTTAGTACTGTGTTACTTCTCAACTGTGCAATTTAAAATAATTTATTTGCCTCCACTCTCTAACTTTCTCCAATATAGGAATATGATTTTAAAAGTAGTATAAAAGATAGAGTACGCTGCACTTTCTCGCTCACAAAGTTTCCTTTATTGTGAAAGATAATTTCAACCCAGGCCTCGAAGTGACTTCAATTCCTTCTACTCACTTCACTGACCAGAACTAGCCATATGATGTCACCTGAATGCAAAAATATCTGGGAATTGTAGCCTTCTTGTGTGTCCCAGAGGGAAATAAACAGTTTGATAAATACATTATGCCAGCTTCATTACGTATGAATCATTGAAATTTAATAACAGGAATTCCTGAAGGTGACATCAGCAAGAAATGCTAAAAGCGGTTCTTCAAAATGAAAACAAGATCCTAATAAATAATGCAAAAACATGCGAAAGTATGAAACTTGCTGGGAAAAGTAAGTATACAGTTTATATTGTAATGGCAGTGTGTTAATTAATTATATCTTTAGTATGAAGGTTAAATGACAAAACTATTAAAAGTGATAATAGCTTGTTAAGGGATACACAATTTAAAAAGATAGAAACTGTGACATCAAAAATTTTAAATGTTGGGTTGGGGGTGAAGTAAAGGTATACAGTTTTGTGTGTGTGTGTGTGTGTGTGTGTGTGTGTGTGTGCAATCGATGTTAAGTTTTTATCAGCTTAAAATAGCATGTTAAAACTGTAAGATATTTTTTGTAAGCCTCATGTTAATCATAAAGCAAAAACCTATAGTAGATGCAAAAAAGACAAAAAGTAAGAAATCAAAACATACCATTGCAGAAAATCAATCACAAAGGAAGAAAGCGAGAGAGGAAGAAAGGAACAAATGATTTATAAATCAACCAGAAAACAATTGACAAAATGTCAGTAAGTCCTCAAATATCAATAATTAGTTTGAATGCTAATGGATTATATTTCCAAACAAAAGACATACAGTGGTTCAACAGATAAAAGAAAGAAAAAAAAAGACACAATTATATGTTGCTACAATGCTTCACTTCTTTAAGAGCACACATAGACCGAAAGTGAAAGGATGGAAGATGTTTCATGCAAATGCAAACCAAAAGAGATAAAGAATTGCCATACTTATATCAGATAAAAGAAACTTTAATTTAAAAAACTGTAAAATGAGTCAAAGAAGATCATTATATAATGACAAAGTAGTCAATTCATCAAGAGAATATAACAACTGTAAATATATATGCACCTGCATCAGAGCCCCTAAATATGTAAAGGAAATATTAATAAATCTGAAGAGAGAGATGGATTGCAATACAATGATAATAGGGGACTTTAATACCCCACTTTCAGCAATGGTCAGATCATTCAGGCAGAAAATAAAGAAGGAAACATTGAACTTGAAGAACACTTTAGCCAAATGTACCTAATAGACATGTACAAAACATTCCATCCAGCAGCAGCAGAATACACATACTTCTCAAGAGTACATGAATTATTCTCCTAGGTCTATCACATATTATGTCATAAAACAAATCTTAACAAATTTTAGATGACCTAAATCATTCCAAGTAACTGCAATGATATATAACTAGAGATTGACAAAAGGAGGAAGTTTGGGAAATTCATAGATACATGAAATTAACTAGCATGCTCCTAAACAACCAGTGTGTTTATGCAGAAATGAAAAAAAAAAAGAATTAAAAAAAATCTTGACACAAATAAAAATGAAAACACAACATATTGAAACTTAAGAGATGCTGCAAAACCAGTTCTAAGAGCGCAGATTTTTGCAATAAACATCTATATCACAAAAGAATAAAGATAGCAAGTAAACAATCTAATGTTACACCTAAAAGAACTAAAAAAAGAAAAAAAAAAAACTAGGCCCAAAGTTAGTAGAAGGAAGAATATAATAAAGATCAGAACAAAAAGAAGCAAAATAGAAACTAGAAAAACAACAGAAAATATCAAAAAAGTTTTGACTTGTTTTTTAGAAGATAAAGAAAATTGACAAACCTTTAACTAGATTAGCTAAGAAAGAAAAAAAGAGTAAAATAAATAAAATCAGAAATGAAAGAAGAGGCATTATAACTGATTCCACAGAAATACAAAAGATCATAAGAGACTGCTGTAAACAATTACACCAATAAATTGGACAACCTAGAAGGAGTGGGTAGATTCCTAGACATCTACAACCTGCCAGGACTGAATCACAAAGAAATATAAAATCTGAACATAAAAGGAATGAGTAAGATGAATGAATCAGGAATAAGAAAATCTCCCTTCAAGGAAAAGCCCAGGACCAGTAGAATTCACTACTGAATTGCAGCAAACACTTAATGAAAACCTAATACCCATTCTGCCTAAGCTCTTCTAAAAACACAAAGAGGGAATACTTCCAAAGTCATTCTATGAGTTCAATATTACCCTGATACCAAAGCCAGACAAGGATACTACAAAAAACTATAGGCCAATACCCCTTATGAAAATAGATATAAATGTCCTCAACAAAATATTAGCGAACTTAATTGAACAGCATGTTAAAGGGTCATTCACCATAATCAAATGGAATTTATCTCAGAGATGAAAGGATGATTCAGCAAGGCAAATTTATTAATGTGATATATCACATTAAGAGAATGAAGGACAAAACCCATATGATTATCTGAAGAGATGCAGAAAAAGCATTTGATAAAATTCAACATCCTTTCATAATAAAAACTTAACAAATTAGTCATAGAAGGAAGGTACCTCAACACAACAAAGACCGCGTATGACACATTCACAGATAAATCATATGCGATAGTGGAAATTTGAAAGATTTTCCTCTAAGTTCAGGATCAAGACAAGGATGACTCCGCTCATCATTTCTATTCAACATAGTACTGGAAGTCCTAGTCAGAACAATTAGGCAAGGGAAAGAAATAAAAGGCATCCAAATCTCAATGAAAGAAGTAAAATTGTCTCTGTTTGTAGCTGATATAAACTTACATATAGAAAACTTTGCAGACCTCACCAAAAACTGTTAAAACTAATAAGCAAATTTGGTAAAGTTGCAGGATAGAAAGTCAACACACATAAGTCAGTGGTATTGCTGTACACTGACAATGAACTAGCAGAAAAAGAAATCAAGAAAACAATTTCATTTATAATAGCTATAAAAAATAAAATAAAATACTTCAGAATAAATTTAAGCAAGCATTGGAAAGACCTATAAACTGAAATCTATAAAACATTAATGAAAGCAATTGAAGAAGATCCAAATATATGGAAAGATATCCTATGTTCATGAATTGGAAGAATTAATATTGTTAAAACGTCCATATTACCCAAAGTGATCTACACACTCAATAAAATCCTTATCAACATTGCAATGGCATTCTTTATAGAAATAGGAAAAAATATACTAAAATTCACATGAAACCACAAATTACTCAAATAACCTGAAACAATAGTTTCAAGAAAGTGACCTTTAACAGAAAAAAAAAAAAAAAAAAAAGACAAGCTTTATATGTAATAGCCCCAAGCTAGCAAGAAGTAAAATGTTCATTAACAGAAGAGTGGATAAACAGATGGCAGCACATTCATACAATGGAATATAATTCAGCAACAAAAAAAGAATATACTAACTATTGATAAACTCAATGCTATGGAAGATTCTCAAACAATTATTCTCAAGTGAAAGTCAACAAATGTAATAGAATACTTACCATATGATTGCATTTATATACTATTGTAGAAAATGCAAACTAATCTATAGTGAGAGATGCTGATAAATGTTTGCATATGGACATGGGGGTCGGGGAAAGTGAGAGGAAAGGGTCACAAAGTGATGTGAAGATCAGCACCTCTTACCACTCACAAAAATCAACTCACAGTGGATAACAGACTTAAACATAAGTCATGGAACCATAAGAATTCTAGAAGAAAACATTGGAAAAGCTCTTATAGACATTGGCCTAGGCAAAGAATTTATGAAGAAGACCCCAAAGGCAAACACAGCAACAACAACAAAAAAATAAGTGGGACCTGATTAAATTAAAAACCTTCTGCACAGCCAAGGAAACAATCACTGGAGTGAATAGGCAACATACAGAATCGGTGAAAATATTCACCTGCCACATATCTGATAAAGGGCTGATAACTAGAATCTATAAAGAACACAAGCAAATAAACAAGGAAAAATCACAGAACCCCATTAAAAAGTAGCCAAAACATGTGAACACAAACTTTTCAAAAGAAGATAGACTAATGGTCAACAAACATATGAAAAAATGCCCTGCACGTCTAATCATCAGCGAAATGTGAATCAAAACCACAATGATATATCACTTAACTTCAGTGAGAATGGCTTTTATCAAAAAGTCCCAAAACAACAAATGCTGGTGCAGATGTGGAGAGATGGGAACACTCATACTGCCGGTGGGACTGCAAACTAGTGCAACCTCCATGGAAAGTAGTATGGAGATATCTTAAAGAACTAAAACTAGAACTACCATTTGATCTCACAATCCCAGTACTGGGTATTTACCCAAAGGAAAAAAAAGACGTTTTATAAAAAAGAGATTTGCACTCGAATGTTTATAGAAGCACAATTCAGAATTACAAAGATGTGGAAACAACCCACGTGTCCATCAATACATGAGTAGATTAATAAAATGTGGTATGTGTATATCATGGAGTACTATTCAGCCATAAAAAGTGGTGAACTAATACCTCTTGTACTAACCTGGATAGAACTGGAGACCATTCTTCTAAGTGAAGTATCACAAAAACAGAAAAATAAACACCACATGTACTCACCATTAAATTGGAAACTAGTCAATCAACACTTATGTGTATAAATGGAAATAATATTCAACAGAAATCAAACAGGTGAGAGGAGGAAGGAGGGGATGGGTAAATTCACACTTAATGGATACAATGCACACTATCTGGAAGATGGGCACACTTTGACTCAAACAGTACAAAAGCAATTTATGTAACCAAAACGTTTGTACCTCTATAATATTCTGAAATAAATTTAAAAAACAATTAAATTTCAGTTAGTATTAAAAGAAATAAAATGGTGTGAGGAAACTTTGGAGAGTGATAGAAATGGTCACAATCTTGATTATGGTGATTGTTTCACGGATATATGTATATGTCAACACATTAAATTTTATACTTCAAATTAGTGCAGTTAATTTTATTTTAGTTATCATAATTTTAATGTAATTTAATTTTGGTGTGCTTTGATCTGTCCAGGGTCTCCAGATCATTAATTATCTCCAAGGCCAAAATAATTGCAAACACAGAAAGCCCTCAATCCATGCCCTCTTTTCCTATTTCACAGACCTGGCTTTTCTTTCTCAGAAGGTAGGAACCCAAATTCACAGGGAGGAGTAGCAACAAATTAACCAAGCTTTAGGCAAGGAAAACAGAATCCACCTGAATTCAGACATCTTGCTCAGGGCCAAAATATCTGGTCTATGCTTCAAACCTACTGGGATTTCATCAAGAACAAATTTTCCCAAGACTCTCCAATCAAATAAATTATTTGCATGTTTATATAATAGAATGTGGTGACTGCTATGGACTGAACATTTGGAAATAGATCAGTGCTGGCCTTCAGTCAGTTACTCTGAGATGCCTCTCCTCTGTGTCATACTAGGTTTCAGAGATTCGGCAACCCTCTCTACCCCATACGAGGTCACGGGGTCCCAAATACCCTGGCCTTATTCTATTTAAGCCTCATTTCTAACCTCCCAGATCCTACAGGGGACTTTCATAAAAATCAGATTCAGTGTCAAGTCAAGGGCACTTTGTCAAGTTAATTTCTCAACCATCTGTACCATTGGCTTTTGAAGAAGGAAATCATTGATCTGTATGTTTGGCCAGCAGAGGGAAATTTATTAAAAAAGAAAAATATGACTCAAGTGTGAAAATCAATGCAGTTGAGGGGCAAAAACGGACTCATAGAAACTGCAGAAATTCCATAAAGTAGGAGACAGAAATGACAATCGAACTTCAGTAAAATACAAATATGATGATAAAATGAAATCACTTTGTTCATGCAGTTTAATTTCTAAGAGGAATGGTTTGAGGGAAAAGCTTCTGTAATTTTAATTCTAATCCTGAAGGCAGAGAAATAGTCTAAGATTTTTGAAAATGACCCTCAAGTTCAAATAAATAGAAGAACATATTTTTTTTAACTTACATGAAATAAAATAGTTTTGTCCTCTAGAATCTGACCTATTTTCATACATATGAATTTGTTAGCTCCAAATGATGTTCCCCCCCCCCCCATTGGTAAAAAGACAACAAATGTCCCCTCAAGACATGGTAATACAATTGCCTTTTCTTCAATTTTTGAGTTCTCTGATATTCTAGCATAGAACTTGATGTATTTTCTTATAGGTGTTCAGTAGAGACACAACTAAAACCTATTTTTTCTACAGTAGACTATATATTGTAGCATCACATTTTCCCTAACTACAGTTAATACAATCACAATATCATGAAGAAAGAAATATTTATAGAAATCTCTATCATGTGGAAGAGAGTTTAAATTCATTGGATATAATTTAGAGGGAAAAAAATCTTCAGAGTTAGAGAGACTTGAATTCAATACTATATCTTCATCTCCAAGATGTAAACAGTAGAGTGTTAAATAATTTCCACTAAGGTCCTAATGTGGCAGATATTAAATAGCAAAAGAAACTGCGAAACAGACTACCCAAGTTAGATGACTGAAGCTCCCCCATTCTTACTGAGAGTAATAAAGGGTCAGTAGAAAAGCAGATTGCTGAGGTAGGGAGGGAAGAATTTGTCTGGAGAAGTCTCTGATTTCCATAACCCCAAAAGATGGAAGTTTGGAGGACACAGGTCCCTCCTCTTAAACCTGGTGAGAAGGTCCTCAAAAAGTTAGATCCCTGAGTTTGATAAGTTATATGTCTACTCTGAAATTGAAAGATCAAATGGATTTGAATCAGGAAGGAAGGAAGGAAGGAAGGAAGGAAGGAAGGAAGGAAGGAAGGAAGGAAGGAAGGAAGGAAGGAAGGAAGGAAGGAAGGAAGGAAGGAAAGAAAGGAGGAAGGAAAGAAGGAAGGGAGGGATGGAGGGGAAAGAAAGAAAAAGAAAGCAAGCCAGCACAAAATCATTTTAAGACCCATCCAGTGGGGCTGCCATGAGCAATGCAATGCTCACAGGAAGAAGCAAAAATGTGGGCAACTGAATTCTTAGCCATTGCACAAGTCTTTTCAAGCTACCTGCCAAACTAGAAACAATGATTTGCTGCCTTAAGAAAACTCTGGGACAGATTTCTAGCAATTGTGGTGCAGGGTCTCATCCCATATCCCAGTCTTAGAAGGACCCCTGGGGGAAGAGGTAGATTTAAGTATCTGCCAGTAGAGAGTGCAATCTAAAATATGACTAGCCCAGTTAGGTAATGGGTCAGGGAGGACTGGAGCTGTAAGAGAGAGAAGCTGGCGGTCCTTCTGTGGAGGCACATTTCTGACCTGCTGAGGTCCTACCAGGGGAGGAAAGTGTTGAAGATTATGTGGGATGAGACATTTTGATTTCTAATCTGAGATTGTATTTTACAATTTAAAACGACCCTAGGATTTCATATGCTCTGAAAGTAACCGAAAGACTCTTGAGATGCTTGAATATTCATCTAATGGGTAGGGGAAACATTAGCCCTCCTGAGGTGTTTACAAGAGAGAGTGGGTGGCAAAAATTATCTTGTTTGCATTCACTTGTTTAATATACAGGATAGCTAGACAATTTTAGGAAGTTATTCAGCCTCACTAAACCTGTTTCCTTACTATTATAGAGATGATTAAATGAGACAATAAATGTAAAAGATTGAATATGATAAACATCAATTTGTCTATTACACTTCTGAATACTACTCTTTATTTTTTAGAGATGGGTGGGGTCTTGCTTTGCTGCTCAGACCGGAGTGCAGTGGCACAATCACAGCTCACTGAAGCCTCGAACTCCTGGACTCTAGGCATCCTCCTGCCACAGACAGGCCAAGTCCTTCCTTACAATGTTAGCTTCCCGCACCCCTTCATGTCCCCTTTCCTTCAGCTTCCTTCCTTCATCCAGTTCTTGTCTCTTCCTTTTGGGTTAGAACTGCAGTCACAGAACCCTCGCACTTTTGTTTGTGAAAAGTAATAGGAAAACTTTTAGGTTGACATTAAAGAAATTCTTTTTAAAAATGCAAAAAGAAATATCAAGAATACACAAGTTTATACCAGATAAAAGAATTTGAAGTATAGAAAAATATGGGGTCCATTCTGGATAGATCAATTAGCTGTTCACACCTAGACAGCATCAATGGAGGTTTCTAATGAAGACCTTGAATGATTGAGAAAATAAATGAACTCTGTTCATTAAATCACAATTAATAAAGCAACAACCAAGAAATCTAAAATATCTTTTTATCAAATATTACATTAACAGAAAATTTGTAGTTATCAAAGAGTGGCTAGATGTGGAGTTCAATACAATTTCAATATCTACTCATGAAAATAAATAGCTTACTAAATAAATTTTGATAGCAGACTCACTTAAAACAATATTTTTAATTGTTGACTATGGTCAGCGGTATATGCAACAATAAAGCATTCTTATAAAACTCAGGAATAAGAGAAAGATAGTATTAATATCATTATTATTTATATTGATGCAAAAATGATAGTCAATGAAATAAAACATAAAAAAGAAATAATTGGCATAACTTTTTGAAAATGATAAAACTAAATTTTGCTCTTAGAATTAAACAGTACAAGATTGTCATCTTATGAATGATTACAATTAATAACCTATTTCAGCAAAGTGTATTATTTAAAATAAGTGTACAATAGTCAACACTTTTCATATATATGACAATAACTAATTTGAAGATGTAATAAACAATTTCCAGCGCGATTTTCACATTGGAATACCCTAACTTTAATTTAAACTACATAACAAGGTAATTGAGGGAGGTACATAGAAATTACAACTGTGTCACAAAAACCAAACAGGGAAACTTGTTGCAATTGTGACGAATCATGAGAAGTACATTTCTTTTTTTATTATTATTATTTCAGCATATTACACGGGTACAGATGTTCAGGTTACATATGTTGCCCTTGCCTCCCCCTCCCTCCCTAAGTCCAAGTTTCAAATATGTCCATCCTTCGGGTGGTGCGCATTGCACTCTTTGTGTATGCATATACCCGTCGAGAAGTACATTTCTACTTTTAAACTAATCTTGATCAAAAATTACCAAAAAAAAAAAATACTCTCATGCTTCTATGTAAGACTAAAGAGTTTAAAACGGTGGAACAACTATAATAATATTTTTTATGCAAGGTTGATATCACGGGGCTTGAGTTATTAGTTCAAGTGATAAATTATATTAAAACATGCTATGGAGCTGTAATAATTTTAAGTTTGAGGAAATGATAACACAAGAATAGAGGAACAGGACCATGAACTAAAACAGGTAAAAAAAAACATGAATGTATCAAATATAATGTGATATTTTAACAAAATTACGGGAAAGGAGAAATCTTTTAACAAATGCTACTATAACTATTAAGTGAATTATTTTAAAAAAATAATAATTTTTTATCTTCACATAATATTCTAAAACAAACTCCAGGAAGATTAGAGTTTGAAAATAATGGAATAAGTCACCAACATGAAAACTCAACAAATTCGATTCAAAGTATTTAATAATTCTGTGCTTCAAAGGGTGTCATAAACACTCTTAAAAGATAATCAACAAACTGGAAAGCTGTATTTGAAAAAATATGCATGGTAAATGCGAGGTTAATAGCTATATTCTCTAAAGAACTTACAATGGAATTAAGAGAAGTTCTCAGTAGTCAAAAGTTAATGCACAAAAGAGAACATACAAATATCTAATAATTATATGAAAGACTTTCAACTTAAGTAATCAAATAAATTCAAATTAAAACAATGGGATATCATCTTCACCTTTCAAAATTGGCAATTACATTTCTGTAAGGCCAATGAAATGTAAATTGGTTCATAATTACTGGTCTGTGGGTTTTTTACTTATTTATCATTTTATTTATCCATTAAGCAAATATTTGTTCAATACTTACTATCATTAAGACTCAGGGCATTCAATTAAAAACTGCCTCTTTAACCTGAAGGCTTCTTGTTTTCTCTTAGCTCACAATAGGCCTGCCATCTTTTTTAGATGAATTTTCCTATTTACCTTAAATTACATTCCTATGCACACGATGGCTTTCTGTCAAAGGCAAAAGAATGTTTCTTGTTTCATTGGAGAAGCAAAGAGATTGTATTGGTTTCCTATTGCTGCTGTAACAAATTACCATAAACTTAGTAGGTTTAAATAGTCCACATTTTATCTATACTTTTGGAGGTCAGGAGTCTGAAATTAGTCTCACTTGACTAAAATCAAGGTGTTGGCAGGGCTGCATTTCTTTCTGGAAGCTCTAAGAGAGAATCCATTCCTTGCTTTTTCCAGCTTCTGGAAGCTGCCCACATAGCTTGGCTCATGGTCCTCTTCCATATTCAAAGCCAGTGATGATCATTTGGGTCTTTCTTGTGACACCCTTTCTCCGATTTTGAGTCTTCTGCTTCCCTCTTCTTCCCTTAAAAACGCCTGTGATTTCATTGGGACCACCCAGATAATCTCTTTAGTTTGAGGCCAAGTGATTAACAATCTTAGTTCCATCCAAGATTCCATCTTCTTTGTCATGTAATATATTTACAGGTTCTAGGTGCCAGAACATAAACCTTCTTGGCAGAAGAGGGAAGTATTATTCAGTCTACCACAGTAGACTGGAAGAAAACAAATTTTTAGTCATATTGTTCTAGCTTTGGAATTTCACTCTTGTTACTTATGTTCTATATTTATGACATTGTGCAAGATTCATAACTTCTTAGCTCTGGGTCTTCATTTGCACAATCAGAAAAACAACCAAACATGCTATTATAAAGATTAACAATCTCTGTGGGACAGAGCAAACACTCAATACTTTGTAGCTATTGTGAACTTTAAAGATACAATGAATTAGTTATTTTGAAAACACCCAAAGTATCGTATATCAGTTTGTTGTATCGGTGATTCCAACGTAAAATAATCTAATTTGTGAAAATGGAGAGATTATTAAAGCAATTAACTGAAGTTTAGGAATGACTTAACAGGGTAATTGTGAAAAAGGAGGAAACACTGTGTTAATTAAAGATACATAATTAGTTGAAGTAACATAAAGAGCAATAGTTTGGATGTCGGGTAGGGAGGGAGGGGGAAGGGGGAGGGGCGAGGGGGAGGAGGGGACGGATATATGCATACACAAAGGGTGCAAAGCGCACCCTCCGAGAGATGGACACGCTTGGGACTGGGACTTGGGGGGAAGGGGGGGCAAGGGCAACATACGTAACCTAAACATCTGTACCCCTATAAACAACAAACAATAAAAAAAAAATAAAATAAAAAATAAAATAAAACTTTGTTTAAAAAATTAATGAATAGCAATAAAGACCAAAAGATGTGAATTTATATTCTAAAAAAAAAAAAAAAAAGTAATAGTTTTGGAGTTTTACGGTTGTTATCACAGATTATGTATTTCCTGATAATTATTTATCACAAATTTGTAGAGAATTGCTCATTATTGCTCCCACTACTCATTTTGGGTTAAAGAAAAAATTTTGTATTGGGGGAATATTAATGAACACTTTGCTAGTATTCAAAATTTAGCTTTACAGCTATGCTTTATGATAAAAAGAAAATAACAATGAAACTAATTATAAACATTAGTGACAAAGAGAAGAGAATTTGCGAAATAGAGTCATATCTCATGAGATGTAAAGCATAATACATTTGATGGTTTTTAATATCATTCAAGCAGAAAATAAGTGACTATTCCTTGAAATAGCTCTTTCTCAACTCTTTACCTGTCAAAATTCTACCTGTTCTTTTCCCAGTTTACCCAGTATTAGTCTTTTCTTAATTCTGTATTTTCAAAGTCTTTATTGAACTATATTATAGCACAGTATTTAGATTCACTTTCAATTAATTATCCATCCCCCAACAGGGGAGCTTGTACTATTCCCCAAACATATTTGCACCCCGTAAATTCCAGCTGAATTAAAGTAGATCACTGAATCATATAAAGATCAAAGATCTGCAATAATAAAGCTATGAGAGATAGATAAATAAAAATAGGACATAGCTCAAAAGCCTTGACATTTCATTTTATTTGATTTTAGAACTTGGCTTTATAAAATGTGTTAGCACTGTAAATCCCCTAATCCTCGAGCAGCCACCTACACTTCGGGTGCTCATGAGGCATATCAAAGAGCTCTCCGGGTTCATCAGTATTACAGTACTAACTAGTCAGGTCTCTGACCCCAATCTCTATAGAGTCTCCTGGAGAGTTGGTTGAAGCCATTCCTGGCCTTATCTGTGAGCATTGTTTTGGTTCCTCCAGCTTCAACCTGGAGCAGATGTACGCCATAGCTTTCCCCATGTATTTGCTGGGCCCTCATGATTTTCCCCCAGGGAAACAGCATTTTTTTTCTGGTCAGACAGAGTTTACACACCCAGAGTCTTAAAGCCCACTGGCATAATCTGGGTGAAGATGTGCTTTGTGCAGCCATCATTTAAAGAAAAAGAAAAGAAAAAAGAAAAGAAAATCAAAATGCATCTGAGCAGAGCATTCAACTTTCAAATGAAGATAGGTATTATGATTCCCTGCTGCTACTCCCCATGTTCATGGAATCTCTCTGGCTTCTGGAGTCACATAACCTTTCAATTTCTGACATTTGGAAGAAACTTCTCTAAACCACCAACTTCAGATGTCCCACTATGGTGTACACATCATCTTCCAAATTGATGGTCCTCTTCTGGGGCAATGTATGGTGGTGTATGTGAGTGTCTAGGCCCTAAGTCTGTCTCATTGCATCAGCTGTTTGAGAAAGAATTGGTCTTCAAATCGGGCCATAAAAAAAATTTTAAAAAGAAGGAAAGAAAAGAAAAAAAATCATCCACATAAGACAAAGCCTTAGGCTTTGCTCCTAGCTTGAAAAATCTCCACCACATGATAGCAAGGCCAGGTTTGTCTTTCAGATCAATGCCATTTCCTCTTGTTTTCCCTGTGGTAGAGAAGGCGTTCTTCTCCTACATTCTAAAAGTTACCATCAATATTCAGTGGATTTCAGGTATATCTTTCTAACAAAACAATAACTCTGCAAGGATTCATTCCAAAAGTTCTATAAAGTTCATCATTAGGTTTTTTTTTTTTTTTTTTCTCCCCCAATTTATCTGCACTCTCTTCTGCCCATGCCTGGGAATAATTAACAGGTGTTTTTTTGTTTGTTTCTTTGTTCGCTTTTTTGGTAAGGGTGTGAGAAATCAGTAATAAGTATTTTGAACAAAAAAATGCTTTGCATGAGGGAATGGTATTAGCTACTTATTATAGATTATGTGTTGTATCAAGTGCTTCTTATGAACCATCTCCTTTGGCCACACAGAACCACTTGAGGAAAGCATCTTTAGCTCCATATTACAGATTAATTCATCTAATTCATTCAATTATTTATTGAGTGCCTAATATCTGCCTGGTGCTATTATATGTGATGACATATTATAGTTAACAAGACAGACAAAAAATCTGGGGCAGGAGCTTACATTCCAATTGGGTGAGTGAAACCAAAAATAAATAAATAGAATTCATAGGACACTATTTTTCCAGATGGTGGTAAGTGTTGTGGATAAAAATCAAGTAGAAGAAGAGTCAGGGTAGGGGTTTGCAATTTTAAGAAGGTTTCTTTAGGGCAGGCTTTATTGAGATAGTGATATCTGAGCAAAAACCCAGGTGAAATAATAAAAATATAAATAAGAGTGAAATGCTACAAGGAAGAACATTACTAACCACTATAAATTATAATAACAATGAAAGATGTGATAATATAATAGATTTCTTATAGAACCCAGGTCTATGTGAATCTAGAGCTTATACTCTGAACCACTCTTTTATTAACAGCAGTGTTCATAAATCTCTGGTTGGTAATTAATAATTAACTGAAATTTAACAAACTCGTTAAGTACAAAAAATTATTGAACTTACTCTGGTGTTAGCTGTTGTTCTGAATGCACCTTAGTGACTGGTACTTAAAAAACTGATTTCTTAGACTTCCAGGCCCAGTATTTAAGACCATAAACTAAGCTTCCACTTTGATTTCTAACAAGACAGATGAGCCTGCATATCACCTAATAGATCAGCTATCAGAAGTCAGTCTGAATGTTACAAGGAGAATTGCTGCCTCCTTAGTATATTGAATATTCTTTCTACATTGCCCCATCTGCATTTACCAAAAAAAAAAAGGAACATTCAAATTATGCAAAAATTCTCTAACAATAAAGTTATAAGATATCAGTTCTCTAGTGTTATAATGGCTTTTTATAACTGTCTTCAAGATATTTTGCTTGGTGAGTATATTATCTTATATTTGGTGAATTAAGAGACGATCGAAGGTCCCAAAAGTATTAAAGTCTTTTCTATCCTTTGATCTTTTCAGGGCCTTGAAATCTCTCATACGAGTCACTCTTAAATGAACATACAAAAGCCATCAACAGTCACTAAAATTTTAGCAAGTTAGGGTAAGAGGAAAATGGGAAATAGAACATTTATGGAGTTCATATTTGATGACAAGAACATTGAATGTATTATTTCATTCTAATCCCCATTAGAACAGCAAAAAGACCTATGAGTTAGGTATTATTTTCTCTGTTTAATGGCTAAGAAAAATGAGGTTCAAGGAATTTAAATAACTTGCGTAAATTCACACAGTAATCTTCACTGTGTAGCTAAGAACAATGTGGTTGGGATTTTAGGTAACATCCAGAATTGGGCAGCTAATAAGTGACAGATCTAGTATTGAGCCCCAGTTGATGTTTGTTTTCCCAGGACATCAAGTTGTCTCTAATACACACAGAAGAAACAGGAAGCAGACCATTTCACTGGTGATTAAAAGAGCAAGGACTCAAGGCTGTTTAGATAGACTGGACCCGGAAGGCCATCGACAATCCACCCCGAGGCGATGTGAAGGGAAGATCCATATGAGTGGCAGTGTTGCTGCATACAGAAAACTCAGAGATAGAAGAGTGGGAAGAAGGAACATGCAGAGAAGGGTTCTTGGTAGAAGTGTAGTTTAATGGAGCCTGGAAGCATGAGGAGGAATTTGATACTAGAGAATACTTGGCAACCAGAGAAAAACACGAGGCGATGGCAGTGAGGCAAGGGCCGGTACTAAAGGTTATCACCCAGCAATGCAGGGCCCTGAAGGAAGCATCTGCCTCGAGCTTTTGCCCCGTGCCAGCCCTGCTTAATGTTGATGGAATAATTATTAGTGCCCAATTACACAATAAGCTGCAGTGATTTATGATGCTCTGCAACCAGCACTGAATCAACCTGTCTTGGTAGCCATAAGTCTGCATAAAGTTTTAATTACGAACATCATAAGTTGGTCAGAGCATATGGAGAAAAATGGATTACGAATTTATGATGCAGTGAATTTTCCTGTCAAGTGCCTCTCCTCCTGATCTGAGCCTGGTGACAGGATAACAAAGGCACGTTGGAGAAGCCAGATTCTTGACAAATCACCTGCTCCCTTTTAAAAATGAGACTGGGGACTAGAGCAGTGGGAGAGTGCCAAAGGGGATGCCAAGGGACGCCAGCTGCCTTAATGACATTCTCATCCTGGCCTCAGGTGAGACGTAGCTACCAGAGCTGTGACAGTGGCATGTCCCCTAAGGCCAGCATATGACAAGGCAGGATCCAACGTGGGAACAGTCGCTGCTTGCTTAGCTACTCTTTCAGCAGTGTTTATTTAAGAGGACTTCCCAAACAGATGACCTATATTTTCTCTTAAGGATTGCAGGCTTCGATAAGCACTGACTGATGGCTTATGATGCACCAGACATCCAATGACTGGTTGCTGTGATTTTTACTGTTATGGTTTCTTTTTATAATAATTTGGTCTTGAGGTCTTTCTCTTGATAGGGGCCATAAGCCAAGATAGCCACTCTCGAGGAGAGCTGCGACTGGGGGGCAGTTAGGTTTGAGTGTGTTGGTCAGGTGAGACACAAGGAAGAAATGAAATCAAAACAGAAGAAATCTATTACTCACAGGTTCCAGAGAGGTGAGGGGTGCTGATGGAAGAATGATAGGAAGTCTGGAGGTGACCGGGAGCGACCAGCAGGTGGGAGCAGGAGAGTGAGATCTGTGGGATTCTGTCATTAAGGTTTATGGGCATTGACCCTTAGGCCTTTCCATGGGGGTTGTGGATTGGCTATTTGGGGTATGGGGGTCTTATTTACAGGACTCTAGTCCTGACCATTCGCTTTTATTGTAGTCAGCAGCTGTGGGATGTGTTGGGTTTTGGGTCAGTGGGATGAGAAACAAGCAGACTGTATCTCAAACAACCACATGGGGAGGGGATGTTTTAACTAAGCCAAAGGTGAAAAGATATGACTAGATTTCAGAAATATGATCTCAAACTGGAAAACGGATGCCAAGGCAGTGATTACATAAATCACATGTATGACACTGGTCTATGTGTGCTTAGAGCCTGGATAACTGGCCCAACTGGGGACAACTTGCAGAACTTTCTGAGGAAGTGGCTGAGTTTTTGTGACTGCAGCTACTTCTCCTGCTTCTTCCACCTTCCTTCACTTCTCCCACAAGTATCCATCTGGACAACATTCCCCTGAAAACTTTCTGCACTTATCTCTGTCTCAGGAGTCGGCTTCCCAGGGCCCCTGACCACCGAGACTCTGCATATCATTGGCAAAAACCACAAAGTCTCTGGGTCAGCACCCAGAGACTTAATAAGATTTGGTAAAAGGAAAGCATGTACTCATAAGCTCTTGCGTCCATTTGCCATTTATTTATTCAGACACATTTTACTAGTGCTTGCTCTCACAAGCACTGTGCTGGGCATTAGAGACATAGAGGTGAAAGAAAGTTCTGCACCGATGTAGTTCACAGCCTGGTCAAGAAGACAGACAAATTAACAGTAGCCATATAGTGTGGTAAACAGTGTGATCTAATCAAGGACGGGGAGCTGTGGGCAGCCCTACCTCAATAGGAGTATTGGAAGAGTGTCAGGCAAGTCTCTGGAATGGTAAGAGTTGAACCAAGAAGCAGTGTAGGCCATATGCTGTTTCTGTCCGGACACACGCTTAGGGAGGTAATCGGCTAGGAAGCAGGGCCAGTTTTGCCAGCTGGTACCAAAGCAGAGCTGGTGTTCACATATGCACCATCAGACAGAAGGCCTTGGACCAAGAGTCAAGGAAAATTCTGCCCACTTCCTTAGGCTGTCCCTCTGGGACTCACCTTGGGTCTCATTTCCTGGTTTCTCCTGGATTAAAATGGCAACAATGACAGTGTGTACATGGCACCTCCCACCTCTGAACGCTGCAGAAGGATAGTCTTGTCCAAGCCTAATAAGCAACAAAGTTGACAACCTCTGCAGCAAGGTCACTGCTGAATAGTTCAAATGCAAGCCACTGACGTGAGTCTCTGCCTAATCGGCTCACCAGATGTAATTAGCATAGCTTCGTGTTTCTCCAGTCAAAATTCTGAGACAGCTACTTCTGTATATTACATATTTAAACTGACGATGAATTAGTAAACAGGTTTTAGTTTGAAAGTGATGCATAGATCTGTGCTCTGCCCTTTAACTCTAGTAACTTGAAAAATACTTTTTTTTTTTTTTTTTTGAGACAGAATCTCACTTTGTTGCCCGGGCTAGAGTGAATGCCGGGGCGTCAGCCTAGCTCACAGCAACCTCAAACTCCTGGGCTCAAGCAATCCTTCTGCCTCAGCCTCCCAAGTAGCTGGGACTACAGGCATGTGCCACCATGCCCGGATCATTTTTTCTATATATATATATATATATATATATATATATATATTTTTTTTTTAGTTGTCCAGATCATTTCTTTCTATTTTTTAGTAGAGACAGGGTCTCGCTCTTGCTCAGGCTGGTCTCGAACTCCTGACCTTGAGCAATCCACCTGCCTTGGCCTCCCAGAGTGCTAGGATTACAGGCGTGAGCCACCGCGCCCGGCCTGAAAAATACTTTTTAATTAATAATTTTAATCTTTAAAGTTTTTCATTATGAAGTCACTCTGATTCTTTCTTTCCCTTCTTCTCTCTCTTTCTCTTTTTCTCTCCTTTTTGTCTCTCTCTGAATGCATACATAGATGATCGATAGATGGATATTCAGAATGATTAAAGCAATCTCATCCCAGCTCGAATGTAGCTCATTTGAGGGAAAAGGGAAGAGCTACAAGGCTGAAGAGCATAAACAACCTAATAAGCCACATGATGTTCTAAAATATACTGGCCTGGAAATCTGGAAACCAATGCTTTTAGGTTGGTTTAAAACAGATACATGAAAGAATCTACCAGTGTTCACCCTGTCAGAGAACAAATAAAGTGGTTACACTTTATAGTGTACTTAAGCAACCACATTTCAGAGTTGTAATTTATGTCTCTGTTATGTAGACAGGTATATGTTTGATGTGAAGCTGGTGTTTATGAGGTGTGGAGTAGACACAAGAATACCTATAGCTAATAAATAAAAGAAAAATGTTAAACATCACTAGTTAATTAAAACTAAAATGCAAACTAGAACAATGGAATCCTGTTTGTTTTTTAAGACTGCAGTCCCCAAACCCCGGGGCCACAGACCAGTTGTGGACCAGGCCACATAGCTCAGCCTCCCCCCTCCCCATTCCATGGAAAAATTGTCTTCCATGAATCCAGTCCCTAGTGTCAAAAAGATTGGGGACCTCTGTTTTAAGAGACAGAATCTTGCTATGTTCCCTAGGCTGATCTTGAACCTCGCGGCCTCCAGCGAGTCTCCTACCTTAGCTCTCAAAGCGCTGGGATTATAGGCGTGAGCACCACACCTGGCTGGAATCCTGTTTTTTAGCTACTGATATGAAATCAGCAGAGACCGTGTCCAGTGTCATTGACTGCGAAGGAGCATTGGCCTTCTTGTGCACTGCAATTGTTTGTGTAAAGTGATTATACCATTCTAAGGGACAACTTTGCATGTGTCAAAAGCCCTAGAAAATACACACTTTAACTTACCAATTGTGCTTCTAGAAACTTATATTAGAAAACACACACAACTACCACCATCATTATTACTGCCACTGGTAGCAATTTAGGGCAAAATTTTATAGTAAAAGTTGATCATTATAAACTTTTATAATGTGCAACTGAAATGATCATAAATGTCCAATCATTTGTTAAAGGATACAAATACACAATTCACAGAGGAGTAAATCCAAATGGTCAACAAAGATTGGAAAAGTTGTTTAAACTCAATAGTAGTCAGAAATCTGAATAAATAAAATAATATATTACATTTTTCATATCAAAACTGCAAATGTTTAAAATATTGATAAGATTTGTTACTTTGGGAGATGTTACTAAAATTCACATTTAAACATTACAAGTTGAAATGTGAATGTTGACAGTCATTTTTTTGAAAAGAAATCTGGTAATACTATTAACATTAAAAATGCATATATTCTTTGACCCAGCTCTTCTGCCTCAAGGAAACTATCCCATGGAATCAACATCAATAATATGTAAGATATCAACACTTGTTGAAGTATTGTGTAGAGCAGACAAAAAAAAAGAAAACACCCATCATAGGGAAATAGTTGAATGAATTATTGTATATCCACATAATGGAATATTTTGTATTAATAGATATATAAAATAAATTATAGTTATATCAGTTAGCTTGGAGATTTAAATAAAGTATTATAATGTGAGAAAAGAAAGATGCAGGAAAATGTACATATGATCCCATTTTTAAGAGAAATGTCTGTTGACAACAAACCTAAGATTTCACCAGCAAGGCCCTGCTGTTTACTAGACAGGTGTTTTAACCCTGTGGTCCCCAACCCCCAGTCCGTGGACCGGTACCAGTCTGTGGCCTGTTAGGAACTGGGCCTCAGAGCTCTGCCTGCCACCATGCCCTTCCCCAGTCTGTGGAAAAATGAAAACTTATCTTCCATGAAACTTAAGAACCAGGACAGAGGGACAGCAGGCAGTGAGCAGTGGGCAAGCCAGCAAAGCTTCTTCTGTACTTACAGCCACTCCCCGTCACTGGCATCACCTCCTGAACTCCTCCTTCCCACCCCCCACCTCACCCCTGCCCCTGTGGAAAAATTGTCTTCCACGAAATCCATCCTTGGTGGCAAAATAGTTGGGGACTGCTGCTTTAACCAACTGAGCCACGGAGCTCACGCGATCCCCCATTTTTGAAAAATTATGACTGCACCGTATGCATATATAATCACATAGGGTATTAAAGCCAGTGTTTGTATATCTGTATCTATGTGGGTGTGTATATACACAAGAGTGGTGAGAAATATGGAAGAATATATCCAAGGTGATTAGTATAACTTATCTGAATAAAGGTGGGGTAGGGAGGAAAGCACGAAAAAAAAAAAGATCACAAGTAAATACCAAAGACAGCATATATGATTTGATTTGATTCATACATGTATGTAAAACTATATGTGTGTATACCTAAGAATACGTACTTTAAAGCAAAAAGTGATTTTCACAAGACTCACTTAGGGAGCTTTAGTAAAAGTGCATCTTCCTGACGTTCATCCACAGCCATGTTTGGAGTGGGGCGCTGGGGAGCTGCGTATTCATACAGAACCCCAGTGATTCCAGTGCAGCTTGTCCACACTCTACACACAGTGCTGTGAAAGATCAGTGACAGTGAGGAAGCGTTTACAATTTTATTCTTCATGACTTCAGGCAGAATGCAGTGTCTGCCTCTCTGTCAAAGCTCAACATCTTCTAACGAGTATCCCCAAGGTCTGGTTACCACGCTTGGGGAAGCCCCTGATTTAGGGTTCGCTTCCAGAGTGGGGATTATGCATCCCAGCCTCATCAATGAGGATGGTTCTTTTATCTGGGTCCTCAATTTCACTTGACTGTGGAGGATTCTCTAACTCCTGCTTCACCCCACGTGGCTGGAATGCCGAGCAAAAGGTTACCTGGCAAGATTGTGCCTTATCACGGTGCTCTAATCTTGCAAGAAAGTGAGGCTAGCTCTTGCAGATTACATATTTCATAAACATTTGTGACATTCAATTGCATCCAGCCCCTTGCATTGTATCTGGTGTACAACAGATGCTCATGAAATCGGAAGTGAAGGAACGTTTTGGCAAAGCTGAGCAAACGCAGGCAGCCACCAGTGCAGCTCCTGCTTCTGGACATCCCCAGCTTCACTACTGAATCCCGGGAAACCCGCCCTCACTGGCTCCAGCGGAGCAGGGGGAAGCCTCCGTGCTGCAGAACCAGAGCATCTTGCTTTCACCGACAGAGGCTGGGTGGGCCTACAATGAGGCTTACGAAAATCAGACCTGCTTGCAGTGAAAATTCATTTACTGTGAAAATGGTCATTCTAGCCCCAAATCTGAAGTTGGAAAACTATTGATCTAGTCACATATTTTTTGCTTAAAAGTGTGCCATCCACTTACTGAACCTAGATTTGGCCTTTAAGAAACTTAAGATCTAGTAAGAAGGCCAAATACATCTGAGTGGAGCCATATGGTCATATAGTACAAGGACATATAGCAATATATGAAAATTTTTTTTCTTTTTTTTTTATTTTATTCCAGGGTATTGTGAGGGTACAAACACTTCAGTTACACTTTATGCCTTTGCCTCACCCAAGTGCGGGTTTAAGGCATGCCCTTCCCTCCCCCCTGCCTTAGTGCTCCCCGTGTCCTTTAGTTGTTGATTTGCCCCCCATCCCCCTAATCCCTAGAGAGTATTTCTGCCATGTGATCAACCTAGTGTTGATCAGTTAGAACCAGTTTGATGGTGAGTACAAGTGGAGCCCATTCTTCTGCTCTTGTGGTGCTTCACTTTGGATAATGGGCTTAATTTTAATCCAAGAAAGTGTAACCTCTGTGGAAAAGAATCTGGAGATACCTCAGAGAGCTAAAAATAGAAATACCATTTGATCCAGCAATAGCACTATTAGGCGTCTACCCAAAATATATGAAAATTAACAAAGCACAGAATCTTTCCATTCCAAAGACAAGTTTTAAAAATGAACAAAGGCGACATAGTGACAATATGCATACAGCCCCCAAAAGACCCTTCTTTAATGAGAACAACAGACAGTTAGATAATTATGTTCTATATTTAACAATCTGCTCATGACTTCATGGTTATACTACACATTTGTGTACCTATGTGCATGCATTTTTTTCAAAGCCATTTTCCCTGTGAGAAAGCAGCATTTGGCACCATTCTCCTCACCATCTGTATGCCTCTATTCTATCTATTTTAAATGTCGATTCCTTGGTGTAAGGAACAATACATTATGCTATGTCTTAGCACATTGTAGTCTTTGATAGATGATTATTATAGTTCATAACCAAAATCACGTATTAGCAAAAAATTGTATCTATGCTTCTGTGCAAATTAACACGGGAGTTACTTTTACAGTTTAATATGAAAGAGTGATTGTATGACTGTCAAAAGCAAATACGACTCATTTCTATAAAATTCAGGGCCATTTTTACAACTAAAAACTGACTTGCTTAAAGGCATAATAACATAGATGGAGAAAATGTTACAGTCAGCAGTTACTGAATAGTCTCTCCCCAATGAAGAGACAGTCAAGGGAGGAGTGAGGGTAGAAGGAATTTCAAAAGTGGTGGCATACCAAGTGTATTTGACATCTACAACAGACAACTTTTTGACATTTCCCTCTTCCGTATGCCCAAGTTATTTTCAGTATTAACTACGAAAATAAATACTAATAATAATATCAGAAAAAACTTTTATTAAATTGTGCCAATTTATAGCCATGCCAGTAAATAATACTAATTATAACAAAGTAATTGATTAATAATTTAAATTACATTTATTAATAGAAGGGGAAAGAAAGAGACCTGAAACATGCTTCCAAAAGAATAAATTTCTCCAAGTTCACAGAATGATTTTCACCTAGAAAAACAGAATTGA
The DNA here is from genome assembly GCA_004363605.1 of Indri indri. Classification (NCBI taxonomy): domain Eukaryota; kingdom Metazoa; phylum Chordata; class Mammalia; order Primates; family Indriidae; genus Indri; species Indri indri. The sequence continues at coordinate 95,405 of RJWJ010000969.1, read as the reverse complement.
AGCAACTCAAATTCCATTTCTTCATCTTTACAACCACTATGCCATCATTGTTTATTTCAAATTTGCTGTCTCAATACAGAAATATGTAGTACACAATTGTGGGAGATAAGGGCTGTCCCTGAGACAAGCCTGAATGACTCTGAACCATTTACTGACTTACTTGCTCTGACAGTTCCCTGTTAAAATGAGTGTGGATGTCTGAGTCCATGTACGCTGGGGACCAAGTACATAACTGGGAGTTTTCCAAGCTAACTTCCAGTAAAATACAATGTTTATTAAGAGGCATATATTTAAAATGTGTTAATTTGGGGCTTAGATATGTATTATTAAGAAAATCACAGTAACCATAGTACCATTTAGACCAGCAAAATATTTTTTCAGGAAGAGGAGTTTTTCACTGACATTTTAAAAAATTTCTGGAGCATAGTGACAATGCAAATGAGACCAACTTTTAGATAACATTATTTTATTATTATTATTGCTTAATAATAATATTTTTATTATTTTTATTATTTTATTTTATAGGTTTACATGCAATTCACCCTGTGGTCACCTGCCTCTGGGGGGGCTGCTCCTGGTACCCCCCACTTTGTATGCCTGCCATGGGAGCCCTCATGGAAGGCCTCATGGATTCCAGAATATAGCAAACGTAATTTAATAGAGAACATAGTTTAATATCTTTTTTAAACTGCATAATTTTAAGAAATGTTATCTCTCATCGCCCACCATATATGAAGAGCTATGGGCAAGTTCATAGATGGAGAATACTCAGCCCTTGCTTCCCCTTCTTCCACTCAGAGCAAATGTTCTTAATTCATCACCGGACTTCTCTCCCAATGACCTGGGACATGTCTTTGGAAGCCTTACAAGAATACAGTCTAGGAAATCCACTCATTTGTTCAGTGTTGTCCTGAAAGTTGAAACTCTTTGCCATGTCTGGATTAAATCTCTAACCTGGAATTCAAGGGAAGTTTATCACTAGGATTTATGAGGAGGACCTGGTGTTCTGTCTTCACTCCTACTAAGTCCTCAAAAAAATCATAAGCCCCTAGTACTCATAACTGATAAGAACAAATATTTATCAAGAATTTATTACACCACAAAATGACTATTTTTATATAGACAGCAATATGCTAACTGCTTTATATTAATTCAAATAAGCTTTGTGACATTACTAAATATTAAAGATTACTCATTTTGCAAAAGGAGAAACTAAACTTAGGGGGCTTAAGTGACTTGCTCAGTGAATCCTGAAGCTGTCATTTGAACCCAAGTCTGTATAATTTCAGATCCTTGGTTTCATCATTGGTAGGCATTCCTCTGTAGACCCAGCTTGTTAATAAGGATCTGACCTTTCCCAAATGTTTGCTCTTCAAACAATTCTCCCAGGCTGTCACTCACATGAGAATGTTTTTATTTACTCAAGGAGGGAAGTCTTCACCTATGGGTCAACAGTCACTATGGGCCAAACATCAGACTGTCATATCTAAAAAGAAATGAAATGAGAAAAGGAGGGGAAAAATCTACTTGCATGATGTCATATGTGGCTCCTGACACAATGTCAAGAGGACCTGGCACAGGGCCAGCATGAATTTATCCAATAAAACTTTGTCAATCATGTACTCACTGCTAGGTCCTGTGCTGGGCTTTCAGATCAGAGACTAGGTTTCAAGTTTCCATCATGCAAACATTTCAGAAAATGCTCTTTTAAAGAATAAGAGCGTTTTGTTTAAAACATTTTTGTTGTTGTTGCCAAAGATATAAGACGTGCTTTGTGTAAGGTACATTCATGCTTTACGCATCATCAGAGGCATGCCAGTTTTCTCTCGTGTTTGTAGGAAACGAAGTGCCTCTTGATTCACTAGTCGTTCTGAGTCTCAGGTCATCAGGCGTGTTGAGACTCTAAGGGCTCCCTACCCACGCTCTGCCCTCCTCTCCTCCAGGAGGCATTTCCAACTAAGACAGTCGGATGTGATCCTCACAGGAATGGGCAGGTGAGCTTGGTGAATTTGTTCTTGTTGCTCTCTTTCTCCCAGTCTGTACTTCTTTATTCCAGGTTCCTGTGATGCTGATGTCACCTGAGGCTCATCTGGTCTGAATGAGACAGTGAGCACATAGCAGGACTCTCCACTGGCCGTGGATATGGGGTTTGAAGCCAGGCTTGGTTATGGTTTTCTATTCTGCTGTTTAAGACTTGTTTGACCTTTGGCATTTTTTTAACCTAAAAATGGAAAACCTAATATGTATTTTTAATCCTCTCAGTTACCCTTATCTCTAAACCAGTGGTTTTCAAATGGGGGTAATTTTATCCTCCAGGGGACATTTGGCCAGGTGTGGAGATCTATTTGGTTGTTACAACTGGGAGGGGAGGGGTTGTGCTGCTGGCATGCGGTGGTTCTAGGCCAGGGCTGCTGCTAAACATCTTACAATGATTAGGACAGCCCACAGCAAAGGATTACCCAGCCCAAAATGTCAGTTGTGCTGAGGTTGAAAAGCACTACCCTGATCTCTCTCACTTATGCTAACAATCCCTACTAATGCCTGACCTATGAGGAGAGTGGGTACAATATAGAAAGGGGAACACAGTCCTTCCAGCCTGGGTGCACTAAAGGATATCTCAGAAAGAAAAGGGAGTTATGGCTGCCTCCTCTTCAGGCTAAGGTTGATTGTGAAGAAAGAAGGGAAACAGGAAAAGAAAATGTAGGCAGTCCAGTGTCTGCCTCAGTCTCCCTCTCCTTGGGCAGATACTGGCAAAGTGGGAGGTACACTTGAAAATAGGGGAGCCTTAATTCCAGAGAGATTGCTACCCAAATCAGGGCATACTGCAGTGTTAGCAAGGGCTCAGGTGAGACTAAGTCCACAGTACAGGTGTCCAAGAAAAAGAGGAGAGAGAAGGAATGGAAGGAGAAAAGAGGGAGATACAAGAGGGAAGAAAAAAGAGAAGAAAAGGGAAGAGAGAGGATAGACAAAAAGGGAGAGGAGTGGAACTGAACTGTGCAGGACCTCTGATGTACAGAACTGTGAAATAACAAACACATGTTGCTTTAAGCTGCTAAGTTTGTGCTGAATTGTGCAATAATAGAAAACAGATCTATATGTGAGATTACCTAATTCTGTGAGATAACACAACAGAGAAATTCGTAAGCCCTCTGCTTACTACAAACTGTTACAAGAAAAACTTTAGACAAATGCAACTGTTTATTTGAGCGAAGAACAATTCTTGAATGGAGCAGCACTCAGAACCACAAGAGGTTCAGAGAACTCCACCCAGAGGCAAGAGAAGTGAGTTTTATGGGCCAAATACAGAAGCAAAGTAGAAAAATCATCTGATTTGTCACAGCGAGGCCTCTGCCTTATTTGGGGATGATGTGATGAGGCATTTCCCTTGGGACTGGTCTGATCAGTTCTCTGCCTGTGATTGGCTGAAGCTCAGCTCCTTGTGATTGGCTGAAACCTGGCTATTTGTTACAAAAATATACTCCTGACTCAGGCTGTGGTTTGTTCACATAGGAACTCACAGTATGGAGATAGCCTCAGGGTAACAGCCTCTTGCTTATTTAATTTAAGAAAACCCTTACTTTGTCTCCAAATCTTTTCTTAGTAACTCAAAACCAGGTATTTTGAAGCCACATATGGTATTATAAGTGCAACTGGTTAAAACTCCTGGCTCTTTCCACTGTTCCCTGCCCCCGCTTGCAGATGGCACCTGAGTGACCGTGGACAATTTTAACATCTGGCCAAGACAACATGGAGCTCAAGACACATCCAGCTTGAATTCAGTGGGATATTTTTATATGATTTACATCTCTCCTTCCCTGTGTAGTTTATTGCTAGTCATCATCATGGCATAGGAATAGATTTCAAGAACATTCCAACTTCCCATTGTGTCATGAGCTAGGGTGCAAGGCAAGATATCATGTTATTATAATGTATGAGTGTCCTTTATGGTGTAAGGTACCAGAAGTCTCTGAATAGCAGAGGAAACACAAGGTTTGAAATGTACAAAACTAGAACTGCAAGGACTTATTCTAATCATTAGATGTATAAACTTTCACTTACACATGAGTGATCACTCATGCTTAGAAAAAAATGGAAATTTTCTATTGTCTAGAATATACTTGATAGTGTTGTATAAATAATTATTAATATGCCATATACGTTTCTTATTTGATAGGAATAGCATGAAATAGGATGTATCAGAATTTCTCAATTCATAGGGCATAAACAGTTAATGTTACCACAAACAATGAGAACATCTATGCAGGAAATTTTGTGTTTTGTGCACCCCCATGTATTGGATCACATCTTCGTATGTCAGTGCATATTGTCCTGTTCACTTCCCTTCCCACACTGAATTATAGTGAGGGAGGTAGGTGTCTGCCTGGACCCACTGTCGTTGATTCATTAAACACATATTTATTGAGTGTTGATTATGTGCAAAGCACTGGGAGTCACTGGAGAATAATGGTAAGTGACAGAACTAGAACTGAGTACAGCAGAATCACAGGTTGGAGAAAGATTTGTTTTATGTATACTTAGCTCCATCCCAAAGCTTCCCCTCTGCTGGTCTTCTGGTGACGTCTCTCCTCTGTGCCACCCAGGAGAGGAGTCCCTTCAGTACCAGAGTGTCCAGAGGTGGGAAGAGGGGACAAAAACAGAAACGACAGCCACTCCTGCCTGCCCATTGTGAGCCTTGCCACAGAGGCTTTATTAAAGGACTTGAAAGTCATCATTAAAATGAGTCTTAGGGATTACCCGTGGATTTCCTTTATCCCTGCTTGGTCCTTTCCCCACGGGCAAGAATAATGAGGTGCTTGCATTTTTATTCTCAGAAAGTCAACGGAATTCTGAACTCTAAGGAAAGTATATTCCTTCAGAATTAGAAGAATATATCAGATAAATTGTCCAAAGAAGAATGTGCTGGAATTTAAATTTTTGAGGCAAACTTGATTTATCTTAATATAATGGAATATTATAGTTACATAAAATATTCATTTGATCAGGGAAAAAATTGTCTTGAACTTGGAGCAGTTTAGACTCTGAGGAGAAAATCTTGAAAGATTATTACATTATGACAATGTTTCTGTCTTAGAGATTTGAAATCTATATAAAAATTTGAAAAGAGATGCACTTTTAAACTTCCTAGAGGATGTTTTCAGTTGCACACACTTTTTTTAAACTATGCGAGTGATGTAAGGAGCTAAGAGTAAGTGTATTTTCTATCAAAGGCCAACATTATAGTTAATATGCTTTAATATAAAATTAATACCGACAAGTTGTTTTTCTCTGCTACTTCAACTATATGAGCATAAATCAATATTTCTTTAAAAGGTATACAATTAAATTACAGTTATGACTCACCTCTATATTTCTAAAGGAAAGATCATGGAAAAAGCACTGCCCCTTAAAGTCTACTTAATCCAATGCACCTGGCATGAAGTAGGTGTTCAAAAAATACTATTGAATAAATGAATGAATGGTTTCTATTTGTTTGCAAGCTCTGTGTTTGATACCCTAGACATTTTTTAGAAAGATTTATAATGTTTATAGTTTGTATTGCTTAAAGGTCTCTAGTTACTGAAAATTAGACTAGATAGATAGAGATAGATCATTTCCATATTATGTCATATATTAATCATACATTAGTAATTCTTGATAATGTTTCTCTAATCTTTTCTCTGAGGTAAGGTCATTTTCTAGGAGGTTCATTTGGGACTTCATTAATAGGATGATTTAAAAATCAGTAAGTATCAGATGACAAATTCTGTAAATTAAAGCCAGACATGATGATTATGTTGATTTGTGGTATGTACAGTGTTAAGGGGAAGTAGAAAAGCAGGAAGACTAATGAGTATGGTCCGAAAAAGTCTGTATTTAAAAAAAATTAATTATTTTATCAATCAAAAATGGATTGAAATATTGATGATCCAGTAGCCAAATAATTAAGAAAGAATGCATCCTCTGTATGTTGCATTCCTCCTAAGTACTAAATTGATGTTAATTTTTACACTACATGATAGTGTCCAGTAATATTAATAACAAAAGCACAGAAAGACAAAACAGCAAGTGTCTCACTGAGGTTGCTGTGGGGATAGAATACAGAGAGGGGCAGTTCCTGTGATATGTACACGACATGCCTGTTAAGAGAGCAGGCTTCTTGCTATCCTATCATATTACACCCCAGCAGCTCTCTGTTCCCAGGATGGGCCCAGAGTCTCTCCTCTGCTGTGTGGACAGGTAAGAGACAAGGAAAAGAAACTGATGGTACTAGACACAGTGAGGTAAATTCAGACTTCGATAAAGTTGAACAACCAATTGAAGAAAAACAACTGAAATGTGTAAAAAAGAAGTGAGAGGAGTAATGTTGCCCCAAAGAGGAAAACACTTGGTTGTTTTTGGAAATAGCAATATGCCAGTCATAAACCCTAGTTTCTTATTCCAATCAGTGACAAATCCTCCACTGTATGGCTTTAATATCTCCCTCTACCCATCAGTAAATGAGTATCCAAGCTATGTGAATAATGATTCAGACACACATCTGCATTATTGATTTCTTTGTCATCTTTTGTTTATTTCAATAAATGAATCGAGTATCTAAAAGGTACTCATAACTGCTAATTAACCTTTTGCACTAGCGTGGTAATACATAATACATACACATACACATAGTTGTGTTTGTATGTATACATACATTATATGTATATTTACTATTTCTTATGCATGTATTAAACTCATCTTTTTCTATTACATTGTCTAATCCGGTATTTGACACCAAGTGTGCACTTTGGGACATAAATTTGAATATATAACAATATCTTACATTTGTAGGGTATTTGGGGGAGAATGGCTGCTGGAATTGAATGAGATAATGAACTATGTATAATTCCTCCCCAGAAGAGCAAACAAATCTCCTTCAAATCTTTCAAAACCTAAATTGCATTCTGGTTCCCCACAAACTCAGCATAATGAATGCTCATTCCCTTCCCATCTCCTCACCTTCCCTTCCTCCCTTAGCGTTCTTTATTCCTCTGCTAGCAGCAGTACACATTTCTACTTTCAATAACATTGCGCTGCATTTTTCTGTTGATCGAAATACTCTTCGGAGACTTTCTTTGAACTCTTCCTTTTATTTTCCCCTTTGACTTCTTGGTTCAATTTCCTCTGAGATCAGATTTTCTGCTCTTTCCTCCTGGGCATCCGTGGTGTGGCTTTCCTGAGGAGCCCTCTCTTCTGAGAGTGGGAGGGGGGGCCTTTTCTCTCTGTCCTCTGTCCCGGCTTCCCTCTCCTTGGCTCTCATACAAGCCCATTGTTACTAAAACAGCCCCTGTTTGTCTCCTTCCTCAGCAGCCGCTATCTTTGCAACCCCCCTGCCCCTGTCTGGTCTCACTCTAGGTATTGTTCCCCATAGCTCCTGTATTTTGTTATTCAGCAATTTGTTCCATCCATAACCTGAAATCCACCTTATTCATTTTCCTTTCCATGTCTTTTATCAAGTGATACCTTTCAAAGCTTCACTCTTCCCCACATCTCCATCCACCAGAGCAGGTGTGAACAGCTCAACTGTTTCACAGCTCTTTCCTTCTGGGCCAGTGCAGCTGGCCCCATGGGACTGTCTTTGTCCCCAGCTGGCACACTTTCATGCAGTTTGCATAGATATGACCTTTTTCATTACAAGAGTTACACATCATTCCATTTCTGCAGTAGGCCCAGGGATGTCCTTGTCCTCCGCACCTGGAGCACATTTTCTGACTGGCTGGTATATCAGATGCTTTCTTGAGCCCACCTCTGGTGTGTTTTTAGCCCTTGTCTGTAAAAGCTTATCATTAGTTAATCTTAAATAAAAAAAGTCATCCGTGGCAGATGGCTAACCCTCCCCTTCCCTATTTCAAACTTGTGTAGTCCATTGAAATCCTAAACATGCAGGCTGTTTTCACAGAATGTCATGAATTCATAGAGAGGGGGCTGCTTGTCTCCTGGTGGAAATATGGTTCCCGAAGTTCACAGTAACTTTCCTAAGTTAGATGGGGAACTACTCTTAGAAACCTTACTTCACCTTCTAAAATAAACGAGATAGAATATCACATGGAATTGGATTTTTTCTCAAATCTGCCATACCTGCATAGCCCTACAGGCCTGGTGATGTAATCTGGTCCTTCTTGTTAGTGGGCATACTCTCTTTTCTCCATCCAAGGTGGGAATATAGTGCAGGAACCAGAAAACTGTGACCCACAGGCCAAATCTGGTCCACTCAGGAAAATCAGCAAGAAAAACAACCCCATTAAGAAGTGGGCAAAGGACTTGAACAGAAACTTTTCAAAAGAAGGTAGACTAATGGCTAACAAACACATGAAAAAATGCTTCACATCTCTAATCATCAGGGAAATGCAAATTAAAACCACAATGAGATATCACTTAACTCCAGTGAGAATGGCTTTTATCAAAAAGTCCCTAAACAATAAATGTTGGCATGGATGCAGAGAGATAGGAACACTCATACACTGCTGGTGGGACTGCAAACTAGTGCAACCTCTGTGGAAAGCAATATGGAGATACCTCAAAGAGCTACAGGTAGAACTACCATTTGATCCAGCAATCCCATTACTGGGCATCTACCCAAAAGAACAAAAGACATTCTATAAAAAAGACATCTACACTCGAATGTTTATAGTGGCGCAATTCACAATTGCAAAGATGTGGAAACAACCCAAGTGCCCATCAATACATGAGTGGATTAATATAATGTGGTATATGTATACCATGGAGTTCTACTCAGCCACAAAAAAAAGTAATGGTGATCTAGCATCTCTTGTATTATCCTGGATAGAGCTGGAGCCCATTCTACTAAGTGAAGTATCAAAAGAATGGAAAAACAAGCACCACATGTACTCACCATGAAATTGGTATTAACTGACTTAACTGACCAACACTTATGTGCACATATAGTAATAACATTCATTGGGTGTCAGGCAGGTGGGAGGGGGGATGAGGGGATGGGCATATTCACACCTAATGGGTGCGGTGCACACTATCTGAGGGATGGACTCACTTAACCTCTGACTTGGGTGGGGCAAAGGAATATGTGTAACCCAACATTTGTACCCACATAATATGCTGAAATAATAAAAAAAAAAGATTTATTGGAACAGTCACACTCCTTTGTTATATGTTGCCTTTGGCTACTTTTGTACTATATGGGGAGATCGGAGTAGTTTCAACAGGTGGCCTGCAAAGTTAAAAATATTTACTATCTCACCCTTAATAGAAAAAAAATTTGCCAACCTCTGGTATAGTGCCAAGGCTGTGTTGCTCTATTTTCTTCCCATTAATTTTCTTTTTAATCTCTCATTCCAACTTCATTTCCTCTATTTTTCTGGTTGATCTCAGCAATGCATATATTTAAATTTATTTGACCCTGTGCGCTATTATATATCCTCACCATGATGCATTTGCTGGAAACCTCCATAAGGCCCTCTGTGTAGTCTTGGTACTTTTTCTCCTGACAAAGTCATCAAAATCAGTCTAATTTCTCTGTGGGTCTAAAGATTCTCATCAAAATCCTTAATACCTGGTATTTTAGTTATTGAAGATAATGTTCCTTGGGTGTTTACCATATTCATTCAGGATCCATTCAATCATGTGCTGCCAGTTGCTTCCAGTCCTTATCATGTTGATGCTCCTGCTTCACTGATTGAAATTCGTAGTTTTTTAATATACTCTTCCCATGTATTTCTTTCTTCTATGTCAACTGCTATAGAACCTATGGGAGCTAGCAGACCAAAATTGCCTTCTTTCTTTCCCCTTTACCTCTGCCTTCCTATTTTTGTCCTGTTTGTAGTCCTTCATATACCTTAATCTACCCTATCACACTTTTTCAGTCATCCTTGCCACTGACCAACATCTCAGAAAACAGGAAAAACCAGTAAGTATCCCCACATGAGTTCGATTACTTTAGATGCCACATGTAAGTGGACTCATGCAGCATTCGTCCTTCTGCTACTGGCTTATGTCACTTAGCATAATTTCCACCAGGTTCATCCATGTTGCCATTGGTGGGAATGCAAAATGGCGCAGCCACTATGAAAAACAGTATGGAGCTTCCTCAGAAAAATATAAAATACAACTACCATAGGATCCAGAAATCTGTCTTCTTGATGTATATCCCAAAGAATTAAAATCAGTATTGTGAAGTGATATCTTCATCCCACATTCATTGTAGCATTATATATAATAGCCAAAATATGGAAACAACTTCAATGTCCATCGGTGGATGAACAGATAAAGAAAATATGGTATACACATGCAATAAAATATTATTCACAATTTAAAAAGAAGAAAATGCTGCCAAAGCCCATAATCATTTACATTATAGAACGTTATTCTGCATTGTTATCTACTTTTATATTTATTCCGTGTGTCTTGCTTCCTGAATAGGACAGAGACTATGCATCATCCGTTTTATTAACTACCATAGAATTTAGGGAAGAGTCCTGTGCATTGGAATTACACATATGTCATTTGCTGATTGGCTGCCTTACTGTTGTAATGTAGCTTGCATTGCTATATTACATCACTTCAAGTAAAGAAGCACACAAACAAACAAAACAATCAACAGCCATAAAAACAACACTGAAAAGCAATGATACCATTTCAGCCTAGATACCAGCCAGAGAGGCATGGCACCTTCAAACTGAGGATTCGGTGAGAGTTTAATTAAGGAGCTTTTAATGGGATTCAGAAAAGCTGGGCTGACACAAACAATGGGATGGTCAATTTAGGCTTGTATTAATGAAATGCCATATCCAGGCTCAAGCATACAGGCAGTTGTGAGAGACAGTGGGGCAGAGGGATCCATGCCATCAATTCTATTGTCTTAGGTCCTTACTTTCTGTCTTGAGCACGTGCTGCCTGGTCCAGGTTGAAAGGTTATGTTTTTAAGTGAAGTATCTCCTCAAACAAACAGCATGGAACGTTTAAACATCTTTATTTTATATCCAGATAATTATGTAAATTGCATTACATTTCTAGGGAGCTATGCCCCTGGGTAATAAATTTATAGATTGTAGGTTTCTTTACCTGAAGCAATCCTGAATCTTCATGCTTACAGCATTCTATTCGCTTTGCCTATTTACTGGGAGATTGATGATCATGCTTACCTGTTGATTAGACCAGGTCTCCTGACTTCATGATTTTTCCAGGGAACATCTCATCATTAAAGGGAAAGAAATGGGTCAGAAGTCAGCCGCCTAATTCCTTTCTTCCCCTAAACCAGCCAGGCTAGCAACACTGCAGAACCACTAATTATCCCTGCGGTAAAGAAACTTGGAGAGGGACCTGGAGGGAGCTATAGCCTTTGAGGGAGGGAGCTGGGGGAATAGACCTACATTACTTCCTCCTACCCTCAAACCTCCAGGAGGTGTCTCCCATTGGCCCCAAACAACCAGATATCAAGAGGCAAAGAAGCCCATTGTTACAGACCACACAAGCCTCAGGGCACAAAGTAGGGTGGAGTTGACCTTGCTAAACTGCAGTGAACCACAAAATTTAGGACTTTTATTGTTGTTGACCAGCAATTGAAAAATGATACAATTTTCCTCTTCTATTAGGGGGATTTTTACTACTTTTCATTGTATTCCAACCCAGAGTTTGAAGTTTCTTAGTTAGATCTTGTGAATCCATCCTGTTGCCATTTAAATACTTTAATTATTAAAGAAGTATAATGGTTAGTCTTCACTTTTTATTATACGACCAAAGAAATAGATAACTGAATAGTAAAGGTGTTATATATTTATCCTTCTTTCTCACACTTAGAAGCTGTTTTGGTATAAATGCTTTGTTCCAACTACTAATTTTCCTTTTGCAAATTTATTTTTTTTATTTTTATTTCAAAACATTAAGGAGGTACAAGTGATATTGTTACATGGATAAATTATATACTGCTGAAGTCAGGGCTTTTAGGGTGCCCATCACCAGAGTAGTGTACATTGTACCCTGTAGTTAGTTTTTATCCCTTACCCTCCTCCATCCCTTTCCTCTTGTTAGTTTCCAATGTCCTTTACAACAGTGGTCCCCAACGTTTTTAGCACCAGGGACCAGTTTTGTGGAAGACAATTTTTCCACAAACTTCAGGGAGTGGGAGGGATGGTTTCAGGATGATTCAAGTGTGTGACATTTATTGTGCAGTCCTCTCTGTTAACGATGATCTGTATTTGCAGCTGCTCCCCAGTGCTAGCATCACCGCCTCAGCTCCGCATCAAATCATCAGGCATTAGATTCCTATAAGGAGCACCGTAACCTAGATCCCTTCATGTGCAGTTTATAGTAGAGATCATGCTCCTGTGAGAATCTATTGCCACCGCTGATCTGACAGGAGGCAGAGCTTATGCGGTGATGCTAGCGATGGGGAGCAGCTGTAAATACAGATGAAGCTTCACTTGCTCACCCATTGCTCACCTTCTGCTGTGTGGCCTGGTTCCTGGGAGTTGGGGACTAGAGCTTTACACCACTATATGACAGTGTGTACCCATCATTTAGGTCCCAGTTATTAGGGAGAACACATGGTGTTTGTTGTTCCATTCCTGAGATACTTCACTTAGAATAATGTTCTCCAGTTCCATACAAGTTGCTGCAGAAGACATTATTTCATTCCTTTTTCTTGCTGAGTAGTACTCCATGATATAAATAGCACATCTTCTATATCTACTCATAAATTGATGGAAACTTCATTTGATTCCATTTCTTTGCAATTGTGAATTATGCTGCAATAAACATTTATCTTTTTGATGATGATAAAAAGTATCTTTTTGATATAATGATTTCTTTTCCTTTGGGTAGATATCCAGTAGTGTGATTGCTGGATTGAATGGTAGGTCTGCTTTTAGTTCTTTGAGGAATTTCCATGCTGTTTTTCATAGTGGTTATATTAATTTATAATCCAACAGGTAGTGTACAAGAGTTTATTTTTCAGTGCATCCATGCCAATATCTATTGTTTTTTGATTTTTCAGTAATGGCCATTCTGACTGTGGTAAGGTGGTATTTCTTTGTAGGTTTAATTTGCGTTTCCCTGATGATTACTGATGTTTATCATTTTTTCATGTTTGTTGGCCATTTGTCTATCTTCTTTTGAAAAGAACTCTATTAATGTCTTTTGCCCACTTTTTAATGGGGTTATTTTTTTCTTGCTGATTTGATTGAGTTCTTTCTGTAACAGATTCTGGATATTGGTCCTTTGTAAGATGTATAATTTACAAATATTTTCTCACATTCTGTACATTCTCTATTTACTCTGCTGATTATTTTCCTTGTTTTGAAAACTTTATAATATAATTAAGTTCCATTTATTTATTTTTGTTGTTGTTATCTTTGTTTTTAGGGTCTTATCCAAAAATTCTTTGCCTAAGTCAATGTCTGCAAGAGTTTTTCCTACATTTTCTTCTAGAATTTTTATGGTTTTGACTATCTTCAGTAAATTTTTGTATGTGGCAAGAGGCAGGTATCCTGTTTCATTCTTCCACATGTGGTCACACAGTTTTACCAGCACCATTTATTGAATAGGGCATTCAATAAACATTCCCCAGTGTATATTTTTGTATGCTTTGTCAAAAATCAGTTGGTCATATATACATAGTTTTATTTCTGGGTTCTCTATTCTGTTTCATTGGTTGATGTCTATACTTTTATACCACTACTATGTTGTTTTGATTCCTATAATCTTGTAGTGTAATTTGAAGTCAGGTAATATAATGCCTTCAGATTTGATTTTTTTCACCTAAGATTGCTTTGGCTATTTGGGCTCTTTTTTGGTTCCAAATGAAGCATACAATCGTTTTTCTAGATCTGTGAAATATGACATTGGTATTTTGATGGGAAGTGCATTAAATCTATAATTCACTTTTGGCAGTATGGATATGTTAACAATGTTGATCCTTTCAATCCATGAGCATGTGATTTTTTCCTTTTGTGACATCTGTGATTTCTTTCATTAATGCTTTTTAGTTCTCCTTGTAGAGATCTTTCATATCCTTTGTTAAGTATATTCCTAGGTACTTTATTTTCTTTGTAGTTATTGTGAATGGTATTGGGTCCTTGATTTGACATTCAGCTTGACTGTTATTAGTATGTAGAAATGCTTCTGATTTGTGTACATTGAGTTTGTATCCTGAGACTTAGCTGTATTTATTTATCAATTTTAAGAGTCTTTTGTTGGAGTCTTTAGGGTTTTCTAGTTACAAGATCATATCATTAGCAAACAGATAGTTTGATTTCTTCTTTTCCAATTTGGGTGTGCTTTATTTCTTTCTCTTGCCTGATTTCTCTGGTTAGGACTTCCAGTCCTATGCTGAATTGAAGCGGTGACAGTGGGCACCCTTGTATTGTTTTAGTTCTTAGGGGGAATGCTTTCAACTTTTCCCCATTTGGTATGATGTCTATATGTTTGTCAAAAATAGCTCTTATTATTTTGTGATATGTTCCTTCTATGCCTAGTTTTGTGAAAGTTTTCATCATGAAGGGATGCTGAATTTTATCAAATGCTTTCTCTGCATCTATTGAGATGATCATATGGTCTTTGTTTTTGCTTTTATTTACATGGTGAATAACATTTATTGATTTGCTTATATTGAACCATCTTGCATCCCTGGGATAAAACCCACTTGATCACTGTGGATTATCTTTTTGATATGCTGTTGAAATGGTTTGCTAGTATCTTGTTGAGGATTTTTCCATCTATGCTCATAAGGGATATTGGTCTGTATTTTTCTTTTTTTATTGTGTCTTTTTCTGGCTTTGCTGTCAAGGTGACACTGGCTTCATAAAATGAGTTAGGGAAGATTCCCTCCTTCTTGATATTATGGAACAGTTTCAATAGAATAGGTGTCATTTCTCTTTTGTAGGTCTGGTAGAATTCGAGTGTGAATCCTTCTGATTTGGGGCTTTTTCTTTTGTTTGGAGATATTTTATTACTCTTTTAATCTTGCTACTTGTTACTGATCTGTTAAGGATTTATATTTCTTCCTGATGCAGGCTTGGGAGGTTGTGTGTTTCCAAACATTTATCCATTTCCTCTAGGTTTGCTAGTTTATGTGCATATAGGTTTTCATAGTAGCCATGGATGATACCTTGTATTTCTGTTGTATCAGTTGTAATGTTTCTTTTCTAATTTCTGATTGAGCTTATTTGAGCCCTTTCTTTTCTATTTCTGCTTAATCCAGCTAGTGATATAGTGATATAGTGATTTTGTTTCTTTTCAAAGAACAGATTTTTTGTTTCATTAATTCTTTGTATTTTTTTAAAATTTTCCATTTCATCTAATTCTGCTCTGAGCTTTGTTATTTCTTTTCTTCTAACTTCTGGTTTGGTGTGTTCTTCTTTTTCTCCTTCCTTGAGGTATGACATGAGGTTGTTAATTTGTGATCTTTCTGTCTTTTCGATGTAACCATTTAAGGCTATGAACATCTCCCTTAGCACTGCTTTTTCTATATCCCATGTATTTTTGAAGGTTGTGTAGTCTTGTTGCTCAGTTTGAAAAATCTTTTAATTTCCATCTCAATTTTGCCATTCAGCCAAAGATTGTTCAGCAGCATGTTGTATAATTTCCATGACTTTGTGTAGACTTGAGAGTTTCTCTTGGAATTGATTTCCAGCTTTATTTTCCACTGTTGTCTGAGATGATATATGGTATGATTTCGATATTTCTGAATTTTTTGAGACTCGTTTTGTGGCCTAACATATGGTCTATTTTGGATGTCCCATGTACCGATGAGCAGAATGTTCGTTCTGTAGTTTTTTGGTAGAATGTGATATATATGTCTGTTACGTCCATTTGCTCTAGAGTCCTATTTAAGTCTATTATTTCTTTGTTGATTTTCTGCCTCAATGATTTTTCTAGTTCTATCAGTGGAACGTTGAACTCCCTGGCTATTATGATGCTGTTGTTTACATTTTTGCTTAGATGTAGTGGAATTTCTCTTATGACTATGGGAGGTCCTGTTTTAGGTGCATATGTATTTAGGATTGTTATATCTTCTTGCTTAATTGCTCCCTTTACCATTACAGAATGGCTGTCTTTGTATTTTTTAACCATTGTTGATTTAGTGTCTGTTTTATCTGATATGAGTATAGCTACTCCTGACCACTTTTGGTTTCCATTTGCATGAAATATGTTTTTCTATTCATTTACCTGGAGTCTGTGAGAGTCCTTGTGAGTTAGATGGATTTGTTGGAGACAGCATATATTAGGGTTGTGTTTTTTCATCCATTCAGCCAATCTGTATCTTTTAGGTGGAGCATTAAGATCATTTACATTCAACGTAAGCATTGATATGTGAAATACTGTTCTGTTCATCATGTTGAATGATACCTTCTTATTTTGTTTTCACTCTTGTGCTACCATTTTATTAAAGCTGTTATCTTTAGCTTTCTGGTATTTTTATGCTGGTGGGTATCAATTTTTCTTTTCCATGTATAGAGTACTTTTGAGCATTTCCTGTAGGGCAGTTGTGACAAATTCCCTTCATGTTCACTTCTCTGGGAAAGATTTTCTTTCTGCTTCATGTATGAAACTTAGTTTTGCAAGATACAAAATTCTTTGCTGATAGTTATTCTGTTTAAGAAGACTAAAAATGGGACCAATATTCCTTCTGGCTTTTAAGGTCTCTGCTGAAAAGTCTGTTGTTAGTCTGACGGGTTATCCTTTTTTTGTTAATTGTTGCTTTTGTCTTGCAGCTTGTAGAATTTTTTCCTTCATTTTGACTTTTGCCAGACTGATGACTATGTGTCTTGGTGTTATCCTATTTGCTATGAGTCTTCCAGGTATTTGTTGACCATCTTGTATCTGCATATTTAAATCAATGATGATGCCAGGGAAGAAATTTTCCTCAAGTAGATTTGCCTTTTTTTTTTTTTTTTTTTTTTTTTTTTTTTTT
>RJWJ010000969.1:27519-78384 GCA_004363605.1 Indri indri | reverse complement strand
GCTTTGTCCAGTCTGTTGTTAAAGCTTTCTGCTGTATTTTGAAATTCCCTGAATGACTCTTTCATTTCTTTAAATTATGTTACATCTTTTCTTATGTTATCTATCTCTTTAGATATTTTTTCATTCATGTCCTGAATTATTATTATTGTTTTGATTTCTTTGTGTTGGTTTTCAACTTTCTCAACAATCTCATTCATCTTATTTGTCATCCACATTCTGAATTCCATACCTGATGTTTGACAATTTCCTTTAGGTTGTGGTCCATTGCTGAAGACCTACTGTGATCCTTTGGAAGTATTGAAATGGCTTGTTTTCTCTTTCATATTGCCAGGGTTCTTATGCTGGTTCCTTCTCATCTGAAACCTGTTCTCTCAGCTCAGGGTAGATAAGTTTGTGGAGTGCCTGTTCTCCTCTCCTGGGAAGTCTCTTATTAGTGAGAAGAAGGACAGGTCCCTGGATGGTGCACTTATGTCTTACTGTGGAGGATTGACCCAGCAAGTGAGGGGCAGATGCACTGACAGCCTGTAATGCAGCTGTTGTCTTGTGTCATCCCATTCTTCTGTAGTTGTCACAGTCTAAGCTAGTGCTTGGCGATATTCACAGGGAGTGGTGGATTGGTCCCCAGGCTTCTGTTGGAAGTTTGGGCTTGAGGCTGGGCAAGTCCCTTTCCATGGAGGTGGATGGAATGGGAGTTCACTCTGCCTGCATCTCCCTGTGATGATGGCAGTGGTAGCTGAGACTGTGGCTCCCAGTGCCCATGGGGCACATGGCATGCATGTGTGTGGTAATCAGTGCACTCAGTGTTCACCACTGTGGTGGCTGGGGGAGTGTCACACCACTGTGGTTCTTGGTGGGTCATGGGACCATGGCACCTGGACAGCTTGTTGAAGTGCCATGGCTGGGCAGCTTGTCAGTCTGTGGCATCTGGGTGGCTCATGGCTGGTAGGGCCAGGGAAATGCATGGCTCCTTCTGTGCTGAAGTCTGGCTGTAGTAGCTGCTTTGGTGCTACTCAGGTGGCAGTGGTGGTAAGATCCCTGATGGTGGCAGCATATGCTGTGTCCTGTGGGCACCTGCTTTACTCTGATTCCCTGGTGGCATGTAGGCAGGTGTGCATGGCTCCCAGTCACAGTGAATATGAGAGCACTTACCATCCCCACTCTCTCCCCTGTCTGGCAGGGGTGATGGGGATAGGGTGCTCTGGGGCTGAGAGCTCAGAATAGCATCAGTTGCAGCAATCTGGGATTAGAAGCCAGCGAATTCCTGCTGTGCATGTTCTCCTGTGTAATGATGCTGCACAGTCTCCAAGCAGCTCCCTGATCAGTTTGGAGGCTTGCCATGATGGAGGGACCCCCTCACAGCTTGGGTTGCAGTGTCCACATGCGGAGTGTCCAGGGTTCTCCTCTGACCCTTCCCTATATATAGACAATTTCCCCAGCTACCCTCCAATCTTGCTGTGTGGATTACCCTGTCTCCCTCTCCTTCAATTTAGGTGTCTCCAGTAGCTCCTCTGATGGTTCACAATTTTCTCCCCAAGAGGTCCATCCATAGGTGAACATCTACTTGCAACTTTCCCTCCTCTCCTTGAGAGTGGCATGTGTGGGCTGCTTCTAGTCCTCCATCTTGGCTCTTCTCATCTTTCTTTTGCAAATTTAATGGCAGACTTATGAATCATAGAAGAGACTGGAGATGGTCAGTAAGACAATTCATACTTTTCGAAGACCTGTAAACAAGGCCCTTTTCTAGACACCATGTGAGAAGGAAAAATGATATCTAGAGTCAGGTAACAGGGGTTCAAATCCTAGATTTTCCTGTTATTTTTGCTGTGATTTTATTCTTTCTATTTAACTTCTAAGCCCCCATGTCTTCACTGCATAAGAGAGGTAATTTTCATTTCTACCCTCTATGAATAAGAAAGTGTTCTATAAACTATGATGTTATATAAATATATATGTCAGCTTTTGGCATTAAAATATGGAAAAGTATGATCTCTTAATCTCATGGAAATCCAAATACTGCCTAGCCACTTCACTTAGAGCTGGTTTGCTTTTGTTCTGACCCTGATGACCCTGGCAGAGTGGATGGGAGAAGTCAGTGAGCCCTCAGTGAGGTCATCTTGCTTTTAAAACAGGCTTATATGAAAAGTTTCTTGAATCAAGACACACCACTGCCCACCTATCCCTGGAGACCTGCTGGCATGATAATAAGGGAACCTGGCTGCCCTCAAAGTTAAATCAAAACCCTTTATACTTCCTCCATAAAAGATTGAGGTATGAATGCCTGAACTAGACTTTTCCTTGGGGAGTGAGCTCTGCATAGATCAGAAAGAAAAAAAAAAAAAGCAACTAGAAAAAACATAAAGTAAAAGTTAAAAAGTCATTTTACCAGAAATAAATCATTTTTGCACTTTCCTGTGTGGATGGATTATCAGAAAGTTTTGTTCGTCTATAATTTTATCTTCCAGGCTTTCATTCGTTCATCCCCTCAGTCAGGATATTTTTTTCATGTTCAACTATCATTAACCCAACAAAGTCACAGCTGCCACTCTGAGACCTCTGTTTAATGAAAAAGTAAACTGAAGACATTTGGGGAAAGTATTTTAAATGGAATCTCATTGATTTGTTGTTTCAGAAAGCAGTCACCATCAGCATCACTCCATCACTTCAAACAGTGGAGGAGTTTTATGCAATCCAATTTATTATGCCCCCTCTCTATGGGAAAGGGTGAGAACTAATGTCATAACTTGCCTTATCGTTCTGACTGTGCTGCAACATTTCCTGGAAAACTGGAGACATTTATATTCGTTTATTTTCTAATCTACTTAGGAGTTATTTCATGTTTTATTTAAGCTAGAAAGCTGTCTATAATCTAATACAAGAAGAATAGCTACTTCACTGGGATTCTTCCAGTGATTTGATCCTTCCTCATAGCATTTATGTCACCTGAGAACTATAGATAAGTCCAAATGTTAAGTTCAAATCTTATATTCCTGGTTTTGACTCACTTCTCCCAGAACAACCTAACCTATAGATTCCAAAAGTTGCTATTTTTTTTTTTTTTTTTTCAGAGACAGAGTCTCACTCTCTTGCCTGGGGCGAGTGCCGTGGCGTCAGCCTAGCTCATAGCAACCTCAAACTCCTGGGCTCGAGCAATCCTACTGTCTCAGCCTCCCAAGTAGCTGGGACTACAGGCATGCGCCACCATGCCCGGCTAATTTTTTCTATATATATTTTTAGCTGTCCAATTAATTTCTTTCTATTTTTGGTAAATCCAGTTACCCTGAAGCAAGAATTTTCCTGTTGGTAGCTTATTTGGAAGGTGATCTTACTAAATACAAGTGAAGGATGGGAAAGTGTTAGAAAGAGAAAAGAGACAAGCCAATAAAGAGCTCATTACTGAGCTAGTTTTCCCTGTGGGCTACTGTAACTCAAGCACTTAAGAGGATGCTGAGAAGCTCACCACTGAAAGAAAGAAGGCTGAGTTCTTATTCGGTAGATGGTCATCCTTTACCATACTGCCTCTCCGGCCCTTTTGAGCTGTACCTGCACTCAGGCTGATCTGATTCCCATAGCTTCAGAGAAAGCAGGGAGATAACACAGCAATGTGAAGGAACTCTCCATTCTACCTGTGCTGAAATCAGGGGCCAAGGGGAAGAGGCAAGGCACCCCTGCTATAGGTAGAGCATTAGTATCTAAGAGGTGTTGGTAGCTGCTTATGGAACAGAAAACCACATTTTATTTCTCTGTGTTTCTTTTTGTCTCTTTTCAGCTAATGGAGTTGCATGTAGTACTATTCAAAGCCATAGTCTTAAAAACATTGCACTGTGCACTAGACAAAGCAATGTTGAGTTTCAAGTCCAGTTGTGAGCCCATACAATTGTGTAAGATCATGTATAGAAAGGTCTCAGATTTTTTCCAAAGAGCCCTATGGAGATTATGTCTTTACATGACATAAATGTGAAGTAGGAAAAAGTCATCTTGATGCCACTGCTCTTCTCTCTCTCTGCATTGCTATTTTCCCC
Organism: Indri indri; assembly: GCA_004363605.1. Classification (NCBI taxonomy): domain Eukaryota; kingdom Metazoa; phylum Chordata; class Mammalia; order Primates; family Indriidae; genus Indri; species Indri indri. Next base: position 74,365 of record RJWJ010000969.1, on the reverse strand, counting down.
TCTGATTTTAGAAGCCCAATTGTCCAAATTATTCTTCTTTTTTTCCTCTCAACATCTTTATTAGCAATAGATTTATTCAACTTATTTTAATTAAGATGTGGGACTTGAATTTAGGTAGAACATAAGAAGTCTTAAACCAATGGGTCAGATTCTGTTTGTGAAATACTAGAGTTTAGCAGACTTGAGAGAGTTGTAGGAGGCTAGAGATAAGTTGCCTACTGATGGGCACCTAATCTCATATTCTAGTGTCAGATCAGAACTCATGGAAACTCCATTACATAATGTTACATATGTTTTAAAAATAGTTCTAAGTTATTTCCATTTTTATTTAAAAATGTATAAGTATAATATCTGGGAAAATGCATTCTTTCTCTGATGATTCTTCAGATATCACTCCTGTTTATTTGCATTGTGTCTTTCTTTGAAGAAATCTGAGGTTTTCACACTCTTCTTCAATTATAAGACTTGATTTTATCTTTGTTTTGATGGCTATAGAATCTTATTTTTATGCATTATGGAAACAACTTTACTCAGAGATGCCCTGGTGTATTTTATCCTATCATTTTTATTATTGATAGTATTATTATTATTTTCCTAACATAAATATGGTTTGCTCTTTCAATCTTTCAATCAAATTCAGGACTTCATTGTTTTCTAGAAAGTTTTCCTCAAATGTGTCTGTGAACATTTTCTCTATTTTATTGTTGTGTTCTCTTCTTTAGGAACACCAGCCAGGCTATTGCTGATTTTCTGTTTCTCTCTCACTTCTATCCTGCTGCCCCACACTCTATAAGTCTTTAATTTCCATTTCATTTTGTTCTTTTTTGCAAATATGCTCCCCATGTCTCTGGTCTTTTCTTCAGATATGTTTCTGGAATAGTCTTATCTTTCCTTTGCATTTTTCCCTAAACTCATCCAATTTACTCTTCCTGTTTCACCAATATTAGCATTTCTTTTTTTTTCTTTTTTATTTCAACATATTATGGGGGTACAAATGTTTAGGTTATACATATTGGCCTTGCCCCACCCAAGTCAGAGCTTCAAGTGTGTCCATCCCCCAGATGGTGCACACTGCACCCATTAGGTGTGAATATACCCATCCCCTCCACCCCCCTCCCACCTGCCTGACACCCGATGAATATTATTACTGTATGTGCACATAAGTGTTGGTCAGTTAAGTCAGTTAATACCAGTTTCATGGTGTGAGTACATGTGGTGCTTGTTTTTCCATTCTTTTGATGCTTCATTTAGTAGAATGGGCTCCAGCTCTATCCAGGATAATACAAGAGGTGCTAGATCACCGCTGCTTTTTATGGCTGAGTAGAACTTCATGGTATACATATACCACATTTTATTAATCCACTCATGTATTGATGGGCACTTGGGCTGTTTCCACATCTTCACAATTGTGAATTGTGCTGCTATAAACATTCGAGTGTAGATGTCTTTTTTATTGAATGTCTTTTGTTCTTTTGGGTAGATGCCCAGTAATGGGATTGCTGTATCAAGTGGTAGTTCTATTTGTTTCTCTTTGAGGTATCTCCATATTGCTTTCCACAGAGATTGTACAAGTTTGCAGTCCCACAAGCAGTGTATGAATGTTCCTATCTTTCCACATCCATGCCAACATTTATTGTTTAGGGACTTTTTGATAAAAGCCATTCTCACTGGAGAGAAGTGATATCTCATTGTGGTTTTGATTTGCATTTCCCTGATGATTAGAGATGTTGAGCATTTTTTCATATGTTTGTTGGCCATTAGTCTATCTTCTTTTGAAAAGTTTCTGTTCATGTCCTTTGCCCACTTTTTGATAGGGTTGTTTGATTTTTTCTTGCTGATTTTCCTGAGTTCTATATAGATTCTAGTTATCAGCCCTTTATCAGATGTGTAACATGCAGAGGAGAACTGGAAGGAGAAAGGCCCCCAATATTAGAATTTCTTCTGTGAGACATTGCACTTTTTCTTTCAGTTCTTACTTTAAAAAGCCAATCATTCTCTATTTTTTTTATTTTGTGGAAATCTTTTTATAATTTTGCTTTTTCATTGGCAAAATAAAACTAGCATCCAAATATTATAAAATTTATTTTATTTTCTTAGGGTACATATTCTGGTATATGTTCTATATCTGTCTTTGATATTTCAGGTAGCTTTTTCTTTCTTTTTATTCAATGTGTTCTTCATGAGCCATTTTTATTTATCTTTTAAAACTTTAATTGACATACAATACACATACTTTACAAATTATAGATCTTAAGAGTTATATAAAAGTTGTCATTTGATTAGTGTTGACAAATGCATATATTCATGAACTAAGCCCCCAGTAAGATCTAAAACATTTCCATCTTCACAGAAATTTCCCAATTGTCCCTTCATAGTCAATCCCCAATTTCTTTCTAGAGATAACTGCTATTTTGATTTATTACACCACAGATTAATTTATTCTTGAATTTCATAAAAATGAAATCACACAACATATTCTCTTGTGAGTCTGGTTTTTATCATTCAGCATAATTTTCTTAATTCATCCTTGTTGCATGCATTCGTAGTTCATTTTTGTCAATGAATTGTGTTTTACTCTATGGATACTCAACAATTGGCTCGTCTATTTTGTTACTGATGGACATCTGAGTTGTTTACAGTTTGGGGATATTATTTAAAAACTTTCTATGATCTGGTTATTTTTATTATTACTCATTAAATGGAAGCATTTTCTATTGCTTGATAGTTAAGAAAATAACATTGAATAAAGTGTTTGTCACAGGAGCTTAAAAAAGAAGAGCAAGGCTGCTTATAACCCACAAATTATCTCCTCCATTTTTTCAGGCCAGTAGCCTGCTTCTTACAAAGACGATGTGCCTGCAGCTTTCCTTATTCTTCTCTGGCTTTCTTGACACTCTGTGACTTTTAAAAGTGCTCAGGTACTTTCCAGCATCCATATCCCTCTCACCAAGCTTGTTATTTTAAACTAGAGTCATTGGTTTGCTCCTCAAATTATGACTTCCTTGGGAAATTTGTGCCTCATCTGCTCTATGTGAGAGAAGAGTAAACATAATTAACTTTGAGCGTTTACTGTGTGGCAGCTCCTATTCCAAGAAGTCTGCATGGAAGGACTCAATTAATTTTCACAGCAACCGCATGAGGTACCCAGCAATTATACTAAGTTTACAAAGGAAACTGAGGCATAGAGAGATGAGTAAATTGCCTGAAGTCACCTGGCCGAGTAGTAAAACAGGAATTTGAAAAAAACATACTAGCCCTCTTGATAACGCACTGCCACTTGCAGAAGTTTGTATTACAATTTGTATAATGTTTGGAATCCCTTTTTTATTGACTATATTTCTGAAATATGGATATGTCCTTTTTTTTCTCTAAAGATAGAGTTTTATTTCCTAGTTTTTCCATTCTTTTGTGTTATACAATGCCAAGAAAAAGACAGGGGAGAGGCATTGTTAATACAAAGTCTTCCGAATTTAAATGGCACCTTGAGTTCAATGGAAGTGTTTTTTCAGTCACTAAAAATGGGCAGTCATTTTGCTAACCCTCTAATAATTGAGGCCCATGTATTCTGTGTATAGATATTGGTAAATTAAAGCCTCTGGCAGAAAGGGAAGTAATATGGCTGCTGTTTGTGTGTGCGTGTGTGTATGTGTACGAGTGTGTGTGTGCGCGCGCTTATGCTTATTTCTAAGCCAGCAGAAGCCACCATGTAGCAAAAATTCAGAAAAATCAATCCATCAAATCAGTTTATATCCCTCCTGGTTTTATATTTTCTCCAAACCTGGTGGACGTCTAGCTGCACTCATTAAGGACTGTGAGCAGAGGGCGCGGAGAGAGGGGTTTGAACTTTCTCACTGAAGAATGAACTAATGAGGGTTCCAACACATCAGCAAAAATGGGTGAGAGCAGGAAGAGCATCTCAGAATGGAAATAACCCACAGGCCAGCCTTAACATTCTGGATTCTACTCTTACAATGTAGACATTGGGATATCTCTGCTCTCTATACAATGTAAGATTGATAGCATTTGTCCTACCTAGTTTACAGAAATCATGAAGGTTAAATACGGCATCAGATATGAAAAATCTTTAGGAAAAACAAAAGTTATCATCATTATTTAAAGTTACTTTTTAGTGTATAAAGCATTTTCAAATACTTTGCCTTATTATGGCTCCACAAAATGCCCTACGAATTAGGGAGAAGTAAGTAAAGGAATCCCCGATTTATGTGGTACCACCAAGATGAAAATGCTGCATATGAATAATTAACTGATTTTTACTTATTTACATGATGTGGTCTGCCCTGAGAAGGGAAAGCTTTTAATACATATCGAAAGTCGACACTGTGCCCAGCGTTCCATATATCTTATGTAACTCTCACAACTATGTGATGAGGCAGCCACCGTTGACCCCATTTTATTGCTGAAGAGATCGCAGTCAGTTACAAACACATCGAAGGAGTAAGTCGTATGGCCAGGATGTGAACTTAGTTTTCTCTAATGACAAAGTTAGCTGTGTTTGTAGTACATCTTGATTTATGATTTAATTTTTTCCTTGTAATAATAGAATTTCAGCTTATTCAGGTCCCCTAATTTTCTTCAGACACCAGAGAATTTATCTTTTTCTTCTAAGATCATCATTGAACATCATTTTCAGTGTCCCTTTGTCATTGAAATGTTTCCAAAGAAAATGAACGAAGCGAAACTTCATTCTTATTATTTTTGACATAAGAAAAGTCAGAATCAAAAGAATTCACTAATAGGACAAACCATCTTTCCCAAAATTTTAATATAGTCCCTATAGTGGTATTTCTTTAAATGGCAAACTCATCTCTGACAAGGCAGGAAATGCCTCATGTTTCTCTGCATCATAATGGAGGAATCTTTTTTCCCCTAGTGTAACATGTACTGATGCCAAAACACCTCTAACATGATAAATAAATTTCCTTGATATGGTGTTAAATTCTTGTGTTCCTCAGAAAAACAAATGTTTGTTTTCACAAAGTATGTTTATTTAATAAGTGACATAGGAAAGGCCACCACACAGGATGAAGTTCTCATGAGCAGACAATAACTGGCATTGAGTGTCTCAGAGTCCCCATTTCATGGATACATGGCTCATCTCCTACTGAATCATAGATGACAGAGTGGAGGAGAACCTCAGAAAAGTCAGGCTGAAAAGTAACTTTGCTACAATTTTTCAAAATGCAAGAAGGAACCAAGAGGTGACAGAGACTTCTGTTTAGGGGGATGGGATTTCTCAAAAAGGTGGGAGATCATTTAGCTTTAAAGAGTTGGACAGAGGACCACATGGAGGCAGAGTAGGCCTGGGGACAAGAGGGGCACACAAGTTACTAAATAGCTCTTTCTGGGATGAACTTAGGGAGAAAACCACAGCACAGTGAACTCACACTTTGTAAATGAAGATTTTAGTAAATTTTGTAATTGAGAAGGCATATTGCAAGCACTTACTGATGCTTAAGATGGGATTTTTTGCAAAGCTTTTCCAAAGAGGTTCATAAAAAAAGATGCTGATTATTTGCAAACTAAAGCAGAGCTATAACACCACTCAAAGCATTACAGTTTTTTACCTTCCATTCAAGTCTTGACCAAAAGCATGAAGAATAATTCTCTTCTTAATAGCCTTTTTGTTTGCTATATGAAGTACGACACAATGCAGCAATTTTCAAAATTGCAGCTGTTCAAGAAGTCATTAGCATTCAACTAGAAATGTCCTCTTTGCCAAATATATATATTTGTAGATTCAAAAAATATAGTGCAAGCTAACCCAAATACATGGCAACAATTTAATTGTATGTTTGTATATTGTGGTATGTACTATCTTCTAATTACTTATTTCAGAGATTTCAGTTATATAGGTTTTATATTTTTATACACTAAGAAGCATCCCTATATAACACAGGTTAACCATCCATTACTGGACACAGCAACTGTCAGCTAAAGGTTTTAAATCCATGCATCATAACCAGTTTATAAAGAGCAACAGTTTTCAAAATTGTGGGATAATGAAACTCAGGCCATTTTCCTATGAATGGGATGGGGACATTTGTCAGAATATATCCCTGATGTGAATGCGCTAACAATTCCAAGATCAATAGAATGTTTGTCATTAAAATACACAAAGTAGTGGCAGGGTACAACAGCAGAATTATCCCAAAGTTTATTATCATAGGCCTGAACTTTAGTCTGTTTATAACACTTATCAACACTGTGCCTTAGAGAAAGTCACTATCTTCTTTCCTGTGCTTCAGTTTCTATGCCCAGAAAAGCAAATTTTTTCTACTCCTGGTTGGTCACAGACATTTTCATGGTTCAACTAAATCAATAAGTAAATTTACCCTATGCATTATTATAGTATTAGAAATATCTTCAAGTTGAGAAAGGATATTCTTTATTTGCCAAACTATCTAGTATTCTTCACGAATTCCATGATACTGTACTCTGTTCTACATTATTATGAGGCAGATACTTATTGACAAAGAATCACACTTCTGTGCTTAGAGCCTTGCACCTGCAAACACAATGAATAGAACCACACTGCTTGCAGGTGCAAAGAACCAAAGGCCATTGGATACAGGATGTGCTTGGTGATGCCATGGACATTAATCAACTTATTTATCTGAAGAAAGCAATACAAAAAATAGACATCTAAAGTACACTCTGGGGAAAATCAAACAACCTTCACCATTTACACACAGTGGTATAGTCAGTATGCAGAATGTTTCTTATTGAGCAGATGCTTCTGCTATGTAGAAACACAGGGAAAATGCATAGCAATGGATCTTAGGATTTCTTTCTTTTAAACACATTTAGTGGGAAATTGAACTAGTGACAGTGAGGTGAGATCATCACCTTAAGAGCTATCAGAAAAAGCAACAGATATAAGTGCTTAAAGAGAAAATTCTCATCAAAGTATTATCAATTCCCTGAAAGATTAAAATTAAAAACGAAAACCAAAAATGATCATCAAAATAATAGCTAACATTTACTGAGCTCTTTCTCAGTGGCAAAGAAACAAAGGCTTCATATATATCATCTCTTCTGCTCATGACCACATCTCTATGAGGTTGAAATGATTATTACTCTGTTTCACAAATGAAGATGATTTTCTCAATCCTAGGGAGTTTTGTTCAGGTCAAACAATGAATAAACATACAATAGAGGCAGGATTTTACTCAAATTCATCTGAAACATAGGTTCATGATCTGAATACTATATTCTATCTATCATTCATACTCTGAAATAATGATTTCTCTAGTTAATCTCAATGTGATCACAAATTGATACAGAACGTTGACATTTTCCATAAAATTATGGAAATGGGAGCACATGTTTCAATTCTTGGTTGCTTAAACGACTCATGAGTCAAATATAAGTGTAGTAGAATAGCATATTTAGGCACTGAGAATATAAAAGAAAACAGATTCCAGGGTTTTCCAGATGACTGAATGCCTTCTTGAGAAATACATAAATAAATAAAAACCTGATACTGGAAAAGCTGGGAAGTAAGGCCAGAGTTTTTGAGCACTAGAAGTATTCAGTAAGGTCCTAGAGAATGGGCAAACCAGAAAGAGCAGTGTGGATTCCTTCTGGAAATGGGAAGAGAGCGGAGAGCAGCAGACACAAACACCAGGATGACAGTCTCTGCCCATGCATTCTGAGTGCTTGTTTAATGTCTCCTGACACATGCAATTGGGCTGAGAATGGAAAGTTAAATGAGGCAAATGACCTCGAGCATTTCTAGCTTTCACAAATCATCAGGAAGCGAAGACAAACATGAGCCAATTGATAATTCTCCGAAGCACACACATTTGGCTACGGTGTTGGTGGGGGCTTCAGTTCCCAGACCATCCACTTCATTTGCCCAAGTGAAAATGGAAACTTGAATCCTACAGATCTAGAATCTGCCTGTTTCCTGATCTTCAAAGAGACCATTATTAACCTTTTGCTAACTGCATATAAGCCAACGTTTTAATTAAGCATATAGATTTGTTACATAGAAATGTCAGGCTTCTATTACTTGGCTACAGTACAGTGTTCATATAGCCGCACAGATAACAGGCACACACCTATGATGCCGTTTAAGTACTGAGTATAGTGCCCTTTATTTACTCAGTTTTATAATTGATTGTTCTATTAATATGTTTCAGAGTCATCCAGTTCAACATTGGTGACTTCAGAGTGCAAAAAAGAAAAAAAGCATATTTAATCAAATCAAAAAGAATTTGTTTTTCTATCTGTTTTTACACCTCATCAGACAAAAATTTATGTTTCATTCCTCTGGTGTTTTTAACTCTATACACACTCTGCCCTTAAAAGCAAACTCCTTCTGGGTAAGTAAAAGAAAGAAAAAATAATAATACAAACTTCCAAAATTCAATCGTGCAATCGAAACATCAAAATTCCGTGTCAATTATCCTGGGTTTTCTTTTTGGGGGGGTGGGCGTTGATTTGGTTTTGTTTTTTGCTTTTTTGTTGGGACTACAGATCATTTGCAGCAAAACTCCTTGAATGACATATCTGGAGGCAGTTTGTTCATTGCCTGCTAATCTGTACGTGTATTGCACTGAGTTTTGGAGTAGTATGGGAAAGAATATGTCCTTTTTTCTATGATTTGTCTTTATTGTACATGATGATGATTAGTATTATGATAACTACAATTTATTGAGTATCTCCTAGGACTGGATCCTTAACACAGACTTTTACTCCTCATCTGAATCCAATGCATATGATAAGGACCATTATCTTCATTTTACAAATGAAGAAAGAGATAATCGCAGCCATTAAAAGTTTCTAATGCTGAGAAATTGTAGGGCTGAGCCAAGATTCAAACCCAAAAATGAGGAACTCCACACCCCTATCTTTTGCACTATTTCATGCAGTGCAGTGCAGCTGTGGAATTTCAGAACTTAGGGTTTCACAGATCTCTTTGAATGTGATACATGACACAATGGAAAAGAAATAATAAATACGATAATTTTGTAAATGTAATACAATTGAATCTCATGGTAATATTCAAACACTACTCTGTAGGATTAGCAATAACAACATTTTTTTTTTTATTTCTTAAGAAGAGTTCCGATAGTTGTAGACAAAGAACAAAATTGTCAGTCTGCCTGCTTAGACAAATAGCAGATATTAATAAATTACTATTTCTTTGGTATCATTTGCATTACTTCAGTTTATTTTGTTTGTCACATATGTTCTCAGAGTGCAATATTATTTGAGTGCAAAATAAAGACAGACTGATATAGCTCATTCATTAATTTTCACAGCAGTTGGTTCTCTGCTGGCATTTAAAATTAACTTTAAGGAGAAGTTCAAAAAAATTTAGCTCCATTTCAAATCACATATAGCACTGTGATTGATTTTCTAGAAATGCTGGAAACTGATTAAATTGTATTAGTGCAAGATAATCACCTAGCATAAAAGAGAAATATTAAATATTATATATCCTAGCTGATTTCAAAGCCCTTGCCTTGTAGTATTTAAATGTTATATGGTATCAACAGATGAAAACAGTTAATACCTCATGATACCAAAAAAATCAGAACAGAAATGATGAATAAATGGTGCCTCATGTTGTGGGATAATTCCTTGAACTGGTTTTGCCAATAAAAAGCATACATTACAAATGTATTTAGAAAGAAGCCTTGGAAAATCTAAATGCTGTGTTGAAATTACCATTTTTAAAAAATAAGGAAAAGAAAGAGAATATTTTTGCTCCATGACCAGGTCAGAAGGGCATAGTGGATAAAGGCATTGCTAAGAAAGTAAACTTGTAGTGAAAATACCTTATTCGTGAACAAACCTACAAAGCCTCTTTAAATTTTTTTTTTTTTTTAGGTTTTCTATTAGACAGAAGAACTGTGAGTCCTTTTACCTTGTGGGATAAATCAAAATTTAGATCTTTTTCTTCTGGCCAATTCAAATCCATGGGCAACACAGAACTTAATTTATTTGACAGAACATGTAGATACCAAAAGAACCTTAAAGTCAATTATTGCTTCCAAGTCTAAAGACACTTTTAAAATAATGTTATTTTGCTGATATATTCCATCAGATTTACCTTTTCAAGTCCCAGATAATGAAAATGCTTATAACTCTCACACTGGTGACAAATTGTTGATAATTCTCCACAAAATCTTTATGGCACCTCTATGCCATTTGCAACTTTTCTATCCAATGCTGAATTTCAACTTTATATTCTATGTTTTAAAAGTGGGACTCCACTAAGTTTCTCTAGATATGAAGGTGTTATAGACAAGGGAGACAGGAATCGAAATTTAGTATGATTCTGCATAAGCACTGAGTATCAATAAACATTTATGTTAAGAACCATAGAACGTGTTTCAGTAGTTCTTGGACTCAAATGCTCACAGTTAGATAAAATATTATTGGTTTTAAAATACAACCACAGGTTGTATATTCGAAGTCTATCTACAAAGGTCCAGGGAAGTGAAGAGTGGAGACAGTTATCTGGATAATTCAAAGCCATGTTTTTGCTACAACATAAAGGTTTGCAGCGGCTTCCAAATAAATTAAACACATTTATTATTCTAACCATTTTCAGAAGTCTAATTACCATCTCGTTGGCTGAAGTTGCTTCTTAAAAACCTTCAGTCAAATTCTAGGGTTGGGCCGGCGCGGTGGCTCACGCCTGTAATCCTAGCACTCTGGGAGGCCGAGGTGGGTGGATAGCTCAAGGTCAGGAGTTCGAGACCAGCCTGAGCAAGAGCGAGACCCTGTCTCTACTAAAAAATAGAAAGAAATGATCTGGACAACTAAAAATATATAGAAAAAATTAGCCGGACATGGTGGTGCATGCCTGTAGTCCCAGCTCCTCGGGAGGCTGAGGCAGAAGGATTGCTTGAGCCCAGGAGTTTGAGGTCGCTGTGAGCTAGGCTGACGCCATGGCACTCTAGCCCGGGCAACAGAGCAAGACTATGTCTCAAAAAAAAAAAAAAAAAAAAAAAAAAAAAAAACCCTAGGGTTGATTTCTGAGCCCTGAGCACTGCAGGGGAACTGAGGACATGTAGCGCAGTGACCACTGCAACAATGCTCATCTGTCTATATCCCAAGGAGAGTCAGTCACAGGAGTTTGATTCTTGAATCCCATGGTCAAGGCTGTGGAATCTATGGCTTCAGATTCCCTGTGCACCTGCCTGAAGGATGATCTTGGCCCTTATTTTCTCTGTTTATATTTGGTGAATCATACAAATGATTATTATTTTTTATTTTTGGTCATTTTGGCTAGGTTTTTAAATCGTAGACCGAGCAAAGCAGATTACCTTTTATACTGCAGGTGGGCCTCATCCAATCAGTTGAAGGCCATAAGAGAAAAGCCTGAGGTCCCCCAATACAGAAGAAATTCTACCCTGGGAAAACCTTCAGACTTGAGCTGCAATATTGACTCTCTCCTGGGTCTCCACCCTGCCAGCCTGCATTGTTGATTTTAGACTTTCCAATTCCCACAATCATGTGAGCCAATTCCTTAAAACCATTCTCTCTCTCTCTCTCTCTCTCTCTCTCTCTCTCTTGCATACATCTCTACCTATATACAAAGAGAGAGAGAGAGAGATCAAGACGGAGGTAAATATAGGTAGATGGATAATCAATTAAATAGGTAGATATAGTTATAAATAGATAACAGATTAGATAGAAAGAGGTATATACATACATAGATTAGAGATATAGATACAAACATAGAGATTAGATAGATATAAAAATATAGAAATAGATAGACATTTTTTTTCTCTGAAGAACACCAACCAATACACAAATATTCCACCTCTAAACTGGCCTAGCTTACGTACTTCACATTCTATTAGGCATCCCTGCCGTATTGCTGGGTTCTGATTCCATGTAGCTATCAGATCCTTTAAGCTTTCAATTTATTCTACCGTCCTCAAACAACCCAATATCCAGAGAATCCTCTGACTATATAGGTCAAGTATGCCTTATCTAAAATGTTTGGGACCAGAATAATTTAGGATTTTGGATTTTTCCAGATTTTGGAATATTTTCATATATGAAATGAGATATACTGGGGATGGGGCCCCAGTCTAAACGCAAAATTCATTTATGTTTCATGCACACCTTATTCACGTATCCTGAAGGTAATTTTATACAATATTTTTAATAATTTTGTACATGAAACAGTTTTGACTGTATTGTGATCGCAATCTGTCACGTGAAGTCAGGTGTGGAATTTTCTATGTGTGGCATCTTGCCCACACTCAAAAAATTTTGGATTTTGAACCATTTCTGATTTCGGATACTTGGGTTGGGGAAGCTTAGCCTGTACTGAGTCCTCACTTTCTAGGCCAATCTCCATGTTTTAGCCACAGTGGTCAAAAAAGTAGTCCCTATCCTACAGCTCTATCCACTGGCCAAAAGGAAATTTGCTGCTACTGAGCCCTCGCTCCTTCAAGCCCAAACCCCTCTACAAAGATCATTTCAAGATTGTAGCCAAAGAAACCTTAATGTAGCTAGGATAGTACTAGAACTCACAAGCAAGTATGTACCTTAAAACCAATGACCTTGCCAAATTTCTTTGGAACCTACGCTATCACACATGTTAATTAGATAGATTTATATAAACATAGTGCCATAGTGGTATAAGTAGTACTAAGCACATAAATATGTATGACTTAGGTTTTTTTTTTTTTTTTTTTTTTTGAGACAGGGTCTCATTCCATCACCCAGGCTGGAGTACACTGGCACAATCATAGCTCACTACAGCCTCGAATTTCTTGAGCTCAAGGGATCCTCTTGCCTCAGCCTCCTAAGTAGCTAGGACTACAGGTGTACACCACCACAACCAGGTAATTTTTTTTTTTTTTTTTTTTTTTGCTAATTAAAAAATATATATTTCTGGGGATGGGATCTTGCTATGTTGCCCAGGATGGTCTCAAATTCCTGGCCTCCAGAAATCCTCCTGCCTCAGCCTCCTTAGTCACTAGGATTACAGGCATGAGCCACCACACCCAGCAGCTGATTTTTTTTTTAAGTAAGCTAAATTTGAAAGTGTTATAGAGGTTAGCTTTATAAATGCTACAGAGTAAAACATTATCTTTGGTTTACAATACATTTGAAACACAAAACTTTAGAGCAAGAATCTATAATATAAATATGTATGATTTTAAAAGACTCGATCCATATAAAATAATTTAATTTCAATATTGTTTTCAAGTAATTATTTTCATCTTTGAAGATGCTGTAATACAAATGATGCTTTAATAACTTTAATTTGTATTTTCTACTAACTGTAAGCTAATGATGAAAAAGGCAGCTATTTATGCTTATTTTTATTTGTTTGCTGAAGTTGTGAGAGAAAGAGGCAAAAATTAGTGACTAGACAAGAAAGCTGACAAAACTACAGAAATAGGTAGTAATAATAGCAAGGATATACCATAAGCCAGGCTTTTAAAAACTTCTGATGACCAAGCCTCACCCTAGAATTGTTAATGTGAATCTCCGTGGGGATAGGCTGAGAGAGGATTTAGAGTTTCTGAAATCTCCTTGAGTAATTCCAATGTACAGCTTTTCACACTGTGTATCCCCAGCTCTTGGAAGCTTAGAGTGTACGTAGGAAGGTGATCTCCCCTGAGAATAAGAGGTGGCAAGGCCATGACCAAGCACCAAGTGAATGAAGGGTGGGATCTGGCCATCACAGAGGTGTGTGGGTGAAGAGGTCTGCTCAGTGAAGCACTTTAGAGGACACCGATGATGTCCTTCAATAAGGGATGTGCTTCTGAGAGAAAACATCAGAACTCAGATCCAGATCAGGCAAGTACAGATGGACAGTTGCCTCAACAAACCCTGCAGCGGGGACGGGAAAGTGGTGATATTAGAACCACCAGCTAGCGAGGCAAGGTGGGTTCTGGAGAGCCCTGGAGACACCTGAATCCCTGCTTCCAATACTGACATTTCAGAGACGTCGGCCTGCCTGGAATGAAGCCCCATTCTCACCAAGGCAGAGAATGAACTCAGAACATTCACGGCTGTCTGCCTGCTTCTGCATAAGAAGCAAAGATATTGCTAGGAGGGTTTGCATCATGGCAAGAGAGAGTGGGTGCTTAATAATATTCCCCAGTTGCTTCTCTTCAACAATATGTAGGTAATATATTGAAATTATGTTTAAGACGATAATGTGATGTTAACCGAAGTGTGAAAAAAAAGGTCAACTTATTCAACACATGATTAAAGCATCAGCAGTTAGACCTTGGGTTATGTAGGAAAAGGAGTCAGAAAGCAGTGCATTTTTAACGTATTAGCTTTCCCACCCACCAGTGGGGAGGATTGCAATTCCCTACCCCAACTAAGCTCCCTGTTTAAACTTTCTGGCTTGATATTAGAATATAAGTCTTCTTCTGGGAGATACTCTGACTGGATGATGAACTTGAGTTCACTAAGTCTCTGGCATGACACCGATCTGAGAGTTTACAAACCTTTAATTGTCAGAAGGAAGCCCACCAAAGCAAGTGTGTGTGTGTGCTGGCAACGATGGTCTGTGGAACTCCCAGTGAGGGGTGCTGACTAAAGGCTCATTCCAAGACAGTAGCCACTCTAGTGGCCACATTATATTCCAGCATCAGTGAGGAGCATCCATATACATCACCCAAAATCCCTCTGGACTACCTTGCAGAAAAGTGATAGACATCACAGGGTTCTGGGTGAGATGCACACAAACTGGAAAGGCTGAGTACCAATTATGGGGCATCCAGTAAGGGAATGTGAGCATGAATCAAATAAGAATCATGTCTAAAAAGATGATTTTAAAAAACATAAAGACATGTTGATGCTATCTATTATATGTAAAAAAGAAGAGAAAGTCTTCGAAAGAATTCTCTCCCTTTCTTTGCTATTGCTGTTCTGTCCTTTTTTGGACTGATACTAAGAATAAAAAGAATTCATATTTATAGATGCTATAGACATCACTCAAAGGTCACTAATCTTGGATGAAATTTCTCAGTGAGTGAGTATTCTCAGTAGAACAAATATTTGTATCTTGTAAAAGTCACTGTATTATAATTCCAAAAGAACAATTGTAGTAAGTTAGCAACTATCTGCTGTATTTCAGGAAATCATCACATGAAAGAAGTTTAACTGACCCAGATACTGAGGGATTCCAAAATTATAAAAGATCGTTATCAAGAAAAAGGACATATCGAGGTCCAAAGATTGACATCAAGACCCACAGATGATATCCAGTGTGTTTCTATGCAATTTGAAAATATATGCATATATTTACATCCATTTTATATAATATTCAATTTAGCAGCACATGTGTAAATGGTTTCATTCTAATATTTAAAAATTCTAATTATTTGGCATTATGTTTTCCAATCACATTTTAATTCAAAATGATTTCTGTGTAATTTTATTATTTGTCAACATCTAATATTGATGTAATGTTGACATTAGCTTCAGAAGAATGCAAATACTAAAGAGAAAAAGATCCTGTCTACAAGGAATTTATAATCTAATTTGGAAATACATGAATTTCAGATTAGAAATATAAGCTCCAACTTACAAAGGGCATCATTAAAGGAAGATTGGAAACCTGCCTAAATATCAGGGCTAATAGTAAGGGGCAAGTTTCTGAGTTGTCGTAAAGCAAAAAAAAAGAGTGATTATAGAAGCATTTATCAGCATTAAATTTACAAATTGAAGAGATATGATGGACGGGAAATAAACATTAATGAAATGAGGGAAATTGGACTTTATTGATTAACATACTAACTAAATAGGTAACTAACCATGCATATTTATATTTGGAAGCAAGAACATAAATAGGTTTTGAATCATCAGTCATCAATAACATTTATTTATTTAAATGCAGCGAAAGGGGTATTCTAACTATTAAAAGATTTGCATTGATAAAACTGTACTGTTTATGCTTTATATGCTTAACAACTTTCAAGAAATCATATCACCACGGTGTACATTTAACAAAAAAATTTATCTGAGCATATTTTGATATTGCTTGGATAAACTCCATTCCTTAAGGTCATTATTACAAACACCACTACCTCAGCTGCTGCTATTCTCCCTCAGCACTTTCATGAACACAGTTTTTCACTATAGTGTATATTCATGAAGATGTGAGTTAAATAAGGAATACTGTTAATTGGATATTGGATCACAGGTAATTTCATGTGCTACTGTTATGTCTTTTTACTCTGCCTACCTAAAACAAAATTAATGGCTTGCAAAACAACTTATATAATTAAAGGAGAATTTGTTATTAAGGTAATTCAAAATTTTCAGAATAAATGTATTTTTCAAATAATTTTAGGTTTCCAGAAAAACTGCAAAGAAAGAAAGTACAGAGCATTACCATATACCCCACATCCACTTTCTCCCATCATCTACATCGTACATGAATGTGGTACATTTGTTCCATTATTATTAACTGAAGTCCATACTTTATTCATATTCCCTTGGTTTTTACCTAATGCCCTCTCTCTGCTCCAGAATCCCATTTAGGATGCTCTATTACATTTACTTGTCATGTCTCCTTAGGCTCCTTGTGGCTGTGACAGCTGCTCAGAATTTCTTTTTTGATTTTTTAATGACCTTGATGGTTTTGAGGCATCCTAGGCAGGTATTTCAGAGAGTGATCCTGTATGGGGATTTGTCTGATGTTTTCCTATTGATTTGACTGGGGTTATGGATTCTGGCGAGAAAACCCACAAAGGTAAAGTGCTATTTTCTTCAAATCTTATCAAGGGATCATGCTTCAACCTTGATTACCTGGCTTAGGTATTTTTGTCAGATTTTCCATTATAAAGTTACATCCAACCCCCTTTCCACACTGTGCTCAGGAGGTCACTTCGTGCAGCCCATAGTTAAGAAATGGAGAATTATGCCCCACCTCCTTAAAGGTGGATTATCTACTCAAATTATTTGGACTTCTTCTGCATAGGATATTTGACTCTTCTTCCCATTTATTTATTCAATCTGTCAATATGGATTCATGGACATTCATTTTATACTTTAGCTTATAATCCAATATGTATTTAGTTTGTTCAAATAGTTTCAGCTTAAATGGGTCATTTTTAGGTTAGGAAATTAAGATTTAAACATAAAATAAGTAAAAATAAAATAAAACCAGGATATAGGTCAGCAAATAAAATAGATATTTCTTCCAATAATATTTTACTTCATACAATCCATTTTGTGCCTTTAATGGTTGCTGACCTGATTAGACACAGAAAACCTGTTATTTTGAAAAAACTAAAATGTATTTTATTTCTTTCTCTACTATAAAATAATTCATACTTACTGTACAAATTTGAGAAATATATGAAAATAGGAGAAAGCAAATAATCACCCTTAATCCAATTGTCCAGAGTCAACCACTATTATAATTTTGCTGTATTTTCTGCCATTTTTCTAGTCTTAGGTTTTATTTCTGTTCTGTCCAAATTATCCAAAATTGAAATTTGATAATTTTGTATACAAATTTTACCAACAGTTAGTAAATTTGATAATCTGAATTATGATACATTCATGACAGACTGAAAAATAAGCATTTGCCATGTAATGTTCCAGTGAATGAAAGCTGCATGATATAATTAACCATTCCCCTGCTGTGGATATTGTTTATTGCTATTCTGTATAACCCCTTACAATAGGCATTAGCACTCAAGTAGGAGTCATACCAAGAATATTACTTTTATCATGCTTATTCAACATTGTATGGAAGGTGCTAGCCAGTGCCAACAGTGACAGACAAAAATAGATTAAATAAAAGCCTGTTTTCTCTAGTTAAAAAAGCAGGAAAGGACAGCCTAGCACAACAGAAAAATTCAAGGCAATAAGTTCTGTATTCCAGTCAAACACTGCCTGAAAAAACTGTCGCTTAGCCCCAACCATGCCAGTAAATGCTGAGTGGGAAACCAAGACTTCCACATTGGCAAGGGTGTAATTAAATACCCCAGTGATCCCATAGGTGTGCTGAAAGAGAAAGAAAGTAGGGAGTCAAGAATTTCATCGCCACAGGCCAATAATAACTTCGTCTCAGTGAAAATCACATGGGGACCTTACTTAATTTCCACTCCCATACAGCTTCAAAGACGCTCCTTCCTTTCCAGCTGGGGCGATGTGAGAAGGAACGTCTGGAGAATCAGTACCGTCACTGTCACTCAGCAGCAATGAGGCCAGTCACAGTGCAGTGTCAGAGAGCACCAAGTGGAGGGTGGTAACAAGGAAACCTCCTTGGGTATTCAAAGAGGCAGAGGAAGAAACCTGGATTTTTATCTCTAACTGGCGGTGCAATGCAGCACCTTCTTTCTCCTGCTGGAGCAATATCAGAAAAAGCCAACTTAAACAGAGATCTAAATAAAGTCCAGAGTTTCATAACATTACGTAAAAATATCCAGGTTTCACTCAAAACAGACAGATCTCAGACAGATGAATAAGACAACCAATAGAGCCAATACTTAGTTGACAGAGCTGTTAGAATTATCTAACACAGATTTTAAAGCCAACATCATAAAATTGCTTCAATGAGCAATTAATAACATGCTTGAAATAAATAAAAAAAATAGAAAATCATAGCAAAAAAGATAGTCTCAACAAAGAAATAAAATATATTAAAATATGGAAATTTTTAGAAATAAAAAATATAGGTGACTGGGAGGAGCCAAGATGGCGGACGAGAAAAGCCACCAGTCAGAGTGTCTCTGCAAAAAAGACAAATTTTAGAAGAAAGAGAAAAAAATAAACTAGCAGAGAAACATAGTTTGGGTGAGAGTCAGAGGGAAGGGTGCCTGAAACTACAGGAGACTCCCCGGAAAGACATTGCGGAGGAGAACTGGAAGGAGAAAGGTCACGAGAGGCTTGGAGACCAGCAACAAGGGTAGGTGGAGCGGTTAACTTCCCCCCCACCCCGCCTTGCATCTCAGACTGCTGGTGGTATCCTGAGCATTGGGGAGACCTGCCGACACCAGCCCAGAGACAGCAGACGCCAGTGAGCAGTGGCCTCTTGTGGAAACGGTGCTGGGTTCCCAGCCCCCTTGGGGCACCTCCCCAGGCACAGACCCGAGCCTATCGGCAGACACCATACTGCTCCATTCTCTCCTTCCCCCTCCCTACCTGAGGGTGCCCAGAGAGACAATTTAACTGTCACACGGAGGTGTCTGCAGGGAACAGGGCCTTTCCTTTTGGGGCCCTACAGCAGACTGAGGGGTACTAGACTGCGAGTTCCCTACCCACCAGCCCTCCCAGGTGCTGCTTGCCTGGAAACTCCAGGAGAGCGGGGCAAATCCCAAGGTGGAGTGAAATTGATCCAGCTTGGGCACTCTGTAGGTGATTCGAGACCAGCACCTCTCCCCTTGGCAGGGTCAGGGATCGATCTCCAGGGCCCAGGGGACAGGCCTGCAGACCAGACCCTGTACACCCAGGTCATGACCACACTGCCCTGGGGCATGGAGGAGAGACCTGTGAAAGAGCCTACTGAGGAGTGTATGCCTTCAGGGGAAGATCAGCATGCCTGAGGGGCAGCCCTCCTCCCAAAAGAGGGCTGTGCACCCAGCTCAGGCTGCGATCCTGGTTAGGGAACCTCCCAGCCCTAGTCACAGCCAGGGGAGATCCATTGGCCTGAGGTCCCGCTTGCTGGCAGAGGTCTGGAAGAGGCCACAGAGAGGGGGAGAGTGGAGGGGAGTGAGACCTGCTCCAGAGTGCGGGTCTTGGACAGCCCCCCCCAAGCCCAGACTTTCAGCTCAGTGGAGCCATTTCAGCCCCTCCCAGCAGCTTTGCACAGAAACAAAGAGCAGACCTTTGACCCCTGTTAACAGCAGTTGTGGAGCCTGAGGGTAGGCTTACACAACCCAGCCCCACCCAGACTCACTCCCGGGCCTGCCCCCACTGAGGTGGAGAACAAGGACACACCTGGAAATCCCAGGGCCCCACCCATCACTGAGGCACAAGAGGGCCTCTATAGAGGAAGAAGAGCTAGCAACAGGACCCAAAAACAGCACGCTCCTCCCTGCAAGTGCCACCTACCGACATGGAGGTCATCCTGCACATGCTTTTACTGCATATACTGCATCTACTGATTCATCGTGAAGAGTGTGGTCAAATCTCACCGACAAACACCGCCTACTGGCTCAGAGACTAAACAGGGTGTGTCATTATCCAAATGAAAACCTAAAGGCAAGAAGGAACAACTGATCCAGATGGGAAGGAACCAGCAAAAGAATTCTGGAAGTATGAAGACTCAAATGGAAAGCACACCCCCAAAGAGGAACAACAGCTCCCCAGCAATGGACATTAACCAAACTCAGAACACTAAAATGACAGAAGAAGAAATTCAGACATGGATTGTAAGAAAACTGAATGATATGCAAGAAAAAATGGATAACCAACACAAAGAAACCACAAAAATAAATCCAGGACTTGGAAGAAGAATTAATTAAAGAAATTGAAATATTAAAGAAAAATCAAACATCTCCTGGAAATAAAGGACTTATTCAGAGAACTACAAAACACTGTGGAAAGCCTCGAGAAGAGGGTAGATCAAACAGAAGAAAGAATCTCAGAGATTGAAGACAACTCCTTCCAATTAAATAAGTCAATCACAGAGATCGAGCAGAAAATTAAGAGAAAAGAAATAAACCTACAAGAAATGTGGGATTATGTGAAAAAACTGAACCTGAGGGAGATAGGGGTTCAGGAAGGTGAAGAAGAAAACACTCAAGGGCTGGATAAGTTATTTGAAGAATTAATAGAGGAGAATTTCCCAGGCATTGCTAAAAATCTAGGTATACAGGTACAAGAAGCTCAACGGACCCCAGGGAGATTCAATGCAAATAGGAAGACACCACATCATGCAGTCATCAGATTGACCAAAATATCCACTAAAGAGGACCTTCTACAAGCTGTAAGGTGAAAGAAACAAGTAACATACAAAGGAAAGCCCACCAGAATAACACCAGTTTTCTCAAGTGAAACCCTAAAAGCAAGAAGAAACTGGGGCCCCATTTTCACTCAACTGAAACAGAATAATGCCTAGCCTAGAATATTGTACCCTGCTAAACTAAGTTTCATATATGAAAGAGAAATAAAGAAATTCTCAGATAACCAAAGACAGGGAATTCACCAAGATAAGACCAGCTCTCCAAGAAGTACTGAAAACAGAATTACACAAGGATCAGCACCATAAACACTCTCAAATGTGAAACCACTCAAAAGTTAAAGATCAAAGGCTAGATTCCACAATGGCTCAAGAGAGAAAACAAAGCAACAAAATGCAACCCAACAGAATGAACAGTAACTCTCCCCACTGCTCGGTTCTCCCAATAAATGTGAATGGTTTGAACTCCCCTCTCAAGAGAAATAGGCTGGCCGAATGGATTAAAAAAAACAAGCCAAGCATCTGCTGTCTCCAGGAAACACATCTAACCTGCAAAGATGCATTTAGACTCAAGGTAAAGGGGTGGAAATCAATATTTCAAGCAAATGGAAGCCAAAAGAAGGCTGGTGTGGCAGTTTTGATCTCAGATAACTTGGTTTTTAAATCAACAAAAGTAATAAAAGACAAAGGGGTCACTATATAATGGTGAAGGGTACGGTTCAACAAGAAGACATAACAATTCTAAATATGTATGCACCCAACTTAGGTGCACCCAGATTCATAAAGCAAACTCTCCTTGATCTAAACAAATGGATAAACAGCAACACCATAGTAGTCGGAGACCTCAACACCCCACTGACAGCACAGGACAGATCCTCCAAACAGAAAATTAACAAAGAAATAATGGACTTAAACAGAACTCTAGAACAAATGGTCCTGACTGACATTTACAGGACATTCTACCCCAAAATCACTGAATACATGTTCTTCTCATCAACTCATGAGACATTCTCTAAGACTGACCATATTCTACGACACAAAGTATGTCTCAAAAAATTTAAAAGAATAGAAATTATACCATGCATCTTCTCAGATAACAGTGGAATAAAAACAGAAATCAACCCCAACAGAAACTCTCATCTCTACACAAAGTCATGGAAATTAAACAACTGACTGCTGAATGATTCCTTCATAAATGAGGAAGTAAAGATGGAAACAAAAGATATTTTGAACTAAATACAAAGGTGACACAAGTTATCAAAATCTTTGGGACACAACCAAAGCAGTCCTGAGAGGAAAGTTTATTTCCGTAAATGCCTAAATACAAAAGTCAAAAAGATCACAAATAGAGAATCTGATGAATCAACTCAAAGAACTGGAAAAAGAAGAACAGGCCAACCCCAAACCCAGCAGAAGAAGGGAAATTAATAAGATCAAATCAGAACTAAATGAAATTGACAACAGGGAAACTATATTGAAGATAAATAAAACAAAAAGTTGGTTCTTTGAAAAAATAAACAAAATTGACACACCTTCAGCTAAACTAATGAAAAACAAAAAAGAAAAATCCCTAACAAGCTCCATCCGTAACAAAAAAGGAGAAGTCACAACTGATGCCGTGGAGATTCAAGATATAAATTATGAATATTACAAAAACCTTTATGCACACAAACTGGAAAATGTGGAGGAAATGGACAAATTTATAAACACACAGCCTCCCTAGGCTCAACCAGGAAGACATAGAATTCCTGAACAGACTAATATCAAGGACCGAAATTGAAACAGCAATAAAAAACATTCCAAAAAAGAAAAGTCCCAGACCAGATGGTTTCTCACCCGAATTTTACCACACCTACAAAGAAGAACTGGTGCCTATCCTGCAGAAATTATTCTACAGCATCAAGAAGAATGGATTCCTCCCCAACACATTTTATGAAGCCAACATAACACTGATACCAAAACCAGGAAAGGACGCAACAAAAAAAGAAAACTACAGACCAATATCCCTTATGAATATAGATGCAAAAATTCTCAACAAAATTTTAGCTAACCGAGTCCAGGTTCTTACTAAGAAAATAATCCATCATGACCAAGTGGGCTTCAACCGAGAGATACAGGGATGGTTCAACATATGCAAATCTATAAACGTAATTCACCACATAAATAGAAGCAAAAACAAAAACAATATGATTCTCTCAATAGACGCAGAGAAAGCATTTGACAAAATTCAACACCTGTTTATGATAAGAATGCTTAACAAAATAGGCATAGATGGGGCTTACTTAAAAATGATACAAGCCATTTATGACAATCACAGCCAACATCATACTGAATGGGGAAAAATTGAAAGCATTCCCACTTAGAACTGGAACCAGACAAGGTTGCCCACTATCTCGACTTCTATTCAACATAGTGCTGGAAGTCCTGGCCACAGCAATCAGGCAAGAGAATGGAATTAAAGGCATATGAATGGGAACAGAAGAGATCAAATTCTCACCATTTGCAAATGACATGATATTATATCTAAAAAACCCCATGGATTCAACTAAGAGGCTCCTGGAATTGATAAATGAATTCAGTAATGTCTCAGGATATAAAATCAGTTCACACAAATCAGAGGCTTTTATATATACCAACAGCAGTCATATTGAGAACCTAATCAAAGACTCAATTCCCTTCACAATAGCAACAAAGAAAATAATGTATCTAGGAATATATTTAACTAAGGAGGTAAAAGACCTCTACAGGGAGAACTATGAAACATTGAGGAAGGAAATAGCAGAGGATGTAAACAGGTGGAAAACCATACCATGCTTGTGGGTCGGCAGAATCAACATCGTTAAGATGTCTATACTACCCAAAGTGGTTTACAGATTCAATGCAATCCCTATTAAAATACAAACATCATTCTTCACAGATGCAGAAAAATTAATTTTATGCTTTGTATGGAATCAGAGAAGACCCCACATAGCAAAAATAATTCTAGGCAATAAAAACAAAATGGGAGGTATCAACTTAGCAGACTTCAAACTTTATTATAAGGCTGTAGTAATCAAAATAGCTTGGGACTGGCACAAAAATAGAGCCATTGACCAGTGGAACACAACTGAGAACCCGGATATAAAACCATCCTCATATAGCCACCTAATCTTTGACAAAGCAGACAAAAACATACACTGGGGAAAAGAATCCTTGTTCAGTAAATGGTGCTGGGAAAACTGGATAGCCACATGTAGAAGACTGAACCAGGATCCACACCTTTCACCTATCACAAAAATCAACTCACGCTGGGTAACAGACTTAAACCTCAGGAGTGAAACTATTAGAATTCTAGAGGAAGATGTTGGAAATACATTGGCCTAGGCAAAGAATTTATGAAGAAGACCCCAAAGGCAATCACAGCAACAATCAAAATAAATAAATGGGACCTGATCAAATTAAAAAGCTTCTGCACAGCCAAAGAAACTGTCACAAGAGCAAACAGACTACCTACAGAATTGGAGAAAATTTTTGCATGCTACAAATCCTATGGAGAGCTGATAACTAGAATCTATATAGAACTCAGAAAAATCAACAAGAAAAAATCAAACAACCCTATCAAAAAGTGGGCAAAGGACATGAACAGAAACTTTTCAAAAGAAGACAGAATAATGGCCAAGAAACATATGAAAAACTGCTCAACATCTTTAACCATCAGGGAAATGCAAATCAAAACCACAAGGTGATATCACTCATCTCCAGTGCGACAGGCCTTTATCAAAAAGTCCCAAAACAATATATGTTGGCATGGATGCGGAGAGATAGGAACACTCATACACTGCTGGTGGGACTGCAAACTAGTGCAACCTCTGTGGAAAGCAATATGGAGATACCTTAAAGAGATACAATTAGAAGTACTATTCTACCCAGCAATCCCATTACTGGGCATCTACCCAAAAGAACAAATGATACTCTATAAGAAAGACACCCGCACCCGAATGTTTATAGCAGCACAATTCACTATTGCAAAGATGTGGAAACAACCCAAGTGTCCATCAATACATGAGTGGATTAATAAAATGTGGTATATGTATACCATGGAGTACTATTCAGCTTTAAGAAGCAATGGTGATATAGCACCTCTTGTATACTCCTGGATAGAGCTGGAACGCATTCTACTAAGTGAAGTATCCCAAGAATGGAAAAACAAGCACCACATGTACTCACCATCAAATTGGTATTAACTGATCAACACATAAGTGGACATATAAGAATAACATCTATTGGATGTCGGGCAGGGGCGAGCGGAGAGGGGGAGGAGGGGACGGGTATATGCATACACAAAGAGTGCAATGCACACCATCCGAGAGATGGACATGCTTGAAACTCAGACTCAGGGGGGAGGAGGGGTAAGGGCAACATAGGTAACCTAAACATCTGTACCCCCATAATATGCGGAAATAATATATATATATATATATATATATATATGTATAGATATATAGATATATAATAAAGTGAAAATCTCAGTGGACAGAAATAAAAATTAGTGAACTGGAGGATGGAGCAATAATAATTACCCAGTCTAAACAACAGAGAAAAAATAGACAGAAAAAAACATCATTAGAAGCTTAGGGATATGTGAGGTTACAACAAAATACCTAACATTTCTCTTACCATAATTCTAGGAAGACAAGAGAAAGTGGCAGAGCCGTACAAGTACTTAAAGAAATAATGGCTTACATTTTCTTGAATTTTGCAAAAGACATATACCAACAGTTCTGAGAAGCTGAGCAAACTCCAAACAGAATAAACCAGAAAAAATGCATGCCAAGACATACCATAATTAAAATTCTGAAAACCAAATGCAAAGAAACAATTCTTGAAAGCAGTTATAGCAAAATAAAACCTTTCTCTAGGGGAAAAAACATTTTGACAGAAAATAGATGTCTCCTCAAAAATCATGGAGAGTAGAAGGAAATGTAGAACATTTTGCAACTGTTGCAAAGAAAGAATCAAGGAATCATCAACTCGGAAGCCTATACCCAGTGAGATTATCCTTCAGAAGTGAAAGAGAAATGAAGACATTCTCAGATAAAAGTAAATGGAAAGAATGTGTTGCCAGCTGATGACGTAAACTAAATGAATGGCTAAAAAAATTCTCTAAAGAGAAAAGTAATAATAAAAGAAGAAACTTTGGAGCATCGGAATGGTAGAAAGAACATAATAAACAAAAATGTAATATTTTTTTCATTTTCCCTTGTGTTTTCTGTATTATGTTTGATGGCTGGAGCAAAACTGATAACATTGTCTGATGTGGTTTAAACACCTGTAAAAGAAATATTTAAGAAAAATTTAACATGAGAAATGAAGGTGTTTGAGGGACATAAATGGAGATAAGGATTCTATATTTCATTGAAACGGGCAAAATGGTGATACCAATAGACTAGGACACCTACAGCAACTACCAAAAGAAATGCAAAAAGAGATATGCTCAAAAGGATTAGAGATAAGTCAAAATAAAATTTGAAAAAAATAAGTAATAAACTATCAAAGAGAAAAAAACAGGAAAAATAGAATGGGAAACATAAGCACTAGTGTATTAATAATTACATTAAATGTTAAATATCTAAAGGCACCAATAAAAAACAGATGGGTGGGGTGGATTAAAAAATATTATGCAACTATATGCTGTCAACATGAAACTTACTTCAAATATAACAATCTAGGCAGATTGAAAGTAAAAGAGTGGAAAAGAATATATTATGCAAATATTAATAGAAAGAAAACAGGAGTGAGTATATTAATACCAGATAACATGAACTTCAGAGCAAAGAAAATCACCAGGGAGAGAGAAAGAGAAAAGAATTATATAATGAATAATGGTTCAATCCATGAAAAAAACCCCAGCAATCTTAAATGTATATGCAACAAACAATGCAACTACAAAATATGTAAAGATAAATGGATAGAATGGAAATTAGAAATAGAAAAATCCACAATTATAGTTGGAGACTTCAAACCCCCCTGCCAACAATTAATATAGCAAATAGACAGAATATTAGCATGATAATATACAAACTCAATAACACAACCCACAGGATCTAATCAAAATTTGTAGAATCTACATAAGAATAACAGAACACACATTCTTTTTGGTTCTCAAAGAACATTATTCTATGTTCTCAAAGAACATATACCAAGATAAACCATATTCTGGGCTATAAAACAAACCTCAACAAATTTAAAAGAATTAAAATCACTCAGAATTCATTCGATCACAATGGAATCAAACTTGAAAGCAATAACAGAAAGATAACAGGCACCTCTCCAAACACTTAAAAACTAAAAAAAAAAAGAAAGAAAAAAAAACACTTTTAAATAATACATTTATGAAAGGAAGTCCTAAGGATAATCAATAAACATGGAATAGAATAAAAATAAAAATACAGCATATCAAAATTTGTGAGACACACCCAAGCCAGTGCTGAGAGAGAAGTAAATAGCTCTGCATGCATGTACTAGAAATGCGGCAAAATCTTAACTCAGTAGTCTAAACTCACAATCGCAAGGACCTTGAAAAAGAAGAGCAAAATAAACCCAAAGCTATCAAAAAAGAAGGCAATAACAAAGGAAAATAGAAATCAATGGAATTCACAACTGAAAACAATAGTGAAAATCAATGAAACAAAGAGTCGTTTCTTTGAAAATATCAATAAAATCAACAAACCTGTGCAAAATGAACAAAGAAAAAAATAGAAAATATAAATCACTAATAACATTTGGTGTGAAACAGAGGTTATACTACAGACCTATAGACATCAAAAGGTGAAAATGGAGTACTGTAAATAACTCTACATACATAAATTTAGCAACTTAGTTGAAATAGATGAATTTCTCCAAAAACACACACTGCCACAACTCATCCGATGCAAAATAGATAGTTTTAATAGTCCCATGACTATTAGGAGTATTGAATTCATAATTTAAAAAATTCCCTCAAAAGAAATCTCTATTACCAGACGTTTTCACTAGAGAATTACACCATATGTTATCAAACTGTTTTTTCAGACAGGTTCTTACTCTGTCACCTGGGTTAAGGGCAGTGGGGTCTTCATAGCTCGCTGCAACCTCAAACTCCTAAGCTCAAGAGATCCTCCCACCTTAGCATCCCGAGTAGCTAGGACTACAGATGTACCACCATGCTCAGCTTATTTTTCTATTTTTTGTAGAGATGGGGTCTCACTCTTGCTCTGGCTGGTCTCAAACTCCTGGCTTCAAGCAATCCTCCCACCTCAGCCTCCAAAACTGCTAGGATTACAGGCGTGAGCTACTGTACCCAATGCACACCATATGTTTAAATAAAAATTAACACCAATTATACACAATTGCTTCCATAAAAAGATTAGAGGACACATATTAATTGATTATCATTACCCAAATAACAAAACCAGGCAAAGACATAAAAAAAATTTACAAACCAATATTTCTCATGGTATATGCAAAAATTCTCATGAAACGATAGAAAATAGATTTCTGCAACATATAAAAATATACATCAAGACCAACTGGAATTTATTGTCTATACAATGTTGGTTCAATATTTAAAAATCAGTCAATGTGATCAACTATATATAATGGGCTAAAGACATAAGCCAACATGAGTGTATCAATTGATGCAGAAAATGTGGTGACAAAACTCAACGCCCACTCAGAAAACTAGAAACAGAGAACTACATCAACTTAGTATGAGCATCAAAACAAGGCCTACTGCTTACATTATACTTTATGGTAAAAGATGGAATGTTTTCCCCTTAAGATCAGAAACAAAGTTAGGTTATTTGCTCTCCCCACTCTTGTTGAACAAGCTGCTGAGGTGCTAGCCAGGGTAACAAAGAAAGAAAAAGAAATAAAAGGCATAGAATTCAGAAGCAGTGAAACTATCCTTACTTTTAGGTGACTTGATTATTTATATAGAAATGAAGATCATATTAGTGATTGCCATGGGTTAAGAAGGCAGTGACTGGGGGAATATGTATTAATAGCTATAAAAGAGCAATATGAGGGCTCCTTGTGGTGATAAAAATGTTCCATATCTTGACTACATCAATGCCAGCATCCTCACTGTGATATTGTACTGTAGTTTGGCAAGATGTTACACTGGAGAAAACTGAATAAATATTACATGGGATTTCTTTGTATTATTTCCTACAACTGCATATCAATCTATCATCACCTATAAATAAAAGGTTTAATTGTAAAAACCCATCCTTATTAGTCTTTAGTTCTGTAAGTTTTTATAACTGCATAGAATTCTGTAACCATCACCAGAATTAGATATAGACTATTTTCCTCACTCCTAAAATTTCCTCATGCCGCTTTGCTACCAATTCCTCTTTCTGTTCATAGTCCCTGGCAAGCACTGATTTATTTTTTGTTCCTATATTTTGCCTATTCCAGAATATCCTACAAATGGAATCATATAATATGTTGCATTTTAATTATGACCTTTTAAACTTAGGATCAATCTCTCTCCTCATTCACCTCCAGAACTTGCAGCCGCATTCAAATATGTAATTTGCCCTTCCATTACTCAGATCCTACACTAGCAAATGGTCTCACAGGTTTATCTGAGGCATCTACACAACACACTTTTATTTTAGATAGTGAACAGAGCACATTTGCAAAGTTCACTACACACTTTCTTTAAAGTAGTTTAGAGGCACAGCTTACTGTGTATTGTACATGATTAAAAAAATGGACTTCAATTATCTGTGTTAAGAATTCCCAAAAGACTTACTATGATTTCACATCAATGCTAGACACATTGCTGACTTCATTTTTTGAAAACTCAGCCATGAAGCATTAAATTTGACTTCCACAAGTAGCAAAAGAATGTTATTTTACATTAAACAGATACTAAGTCATATTAATAGGAATTAGATTTCTTACAAATGATGCTTCTGTGTTTACCTTTTCCGAGGACACATTTGAACTACTTTATATGCTCAGCGTGTTTTTCTCCTTGTTTTCTGTTTTTGAGACATATGGAATTTTACAGTTAAAATTCTTAGTTTGTTACAAAAATCAATTCTCAGATATGTGATTTTAATCAAGAGCAGAGCATAAATGTATTCACAAGTGTATCTAATGACCTTATCCAAATTTCATGAGATTTAGTTTTTAACTCAGTGTTTTGAGCATTTAGCACTGCCTTCAACAAAATGGCAGTGCTGAATGCTAAAACTTCATCAGTAGCAGGTGAAGTTTTCAACACTTTGATGTATAAAATATTTTTCCCTGTCATTGATCTAAATGTCTCTTTAAGTCATATTCCAAATATTCAAATGCATTTAATTTACTTCAAAGGTATTTATTAAATACTGAAATCTTTGCTAAGTATGAACCATGACTGGAGAAAGAGAGATAAAAGACTCGGTGTCTCTCTTCAAGGAGTTCATAGTGAACGAGACAAGAAAAACGTGTAAATAAATAATTGACTGTATTTCCTGATGAGTGGCAGATGTTTCTGGGGGTTCTCAGATAGCACAGGGAAAGAGCATCTAACAGAACATTCTAGCCGTCAGATGTTTTAGATTTGATATTCCTGCATGGGGATGTTACTAATAACAAATACAAAGAAAAATTACTTCATACAATAAAGGAGAGCATGAGCAAAAGTTTGGAATTTCAAATGCTAGAATGCAGAATGTGGAGAAGACAGAGAGAACTTGATACACAGGAGGATTGCTGCTGTAGGGTCATAGGATTTGAAACGTGCATTGAAGGCTTGAGTAGGTTTGGTGAATATGATTTTGATTTGACTACACATCTCACAGAAGTGTGAAATTTCTGAATCAGAACTTAGAAACCTAGGCATAGGCACAGAGAAGAAATATGTGCAAAGAAAGTAATGATAAAATTCTTGTGTTAGTTGTTTGACTAGCTGATCAGCTAGCTAGTTGGAAAGAAAAGTTATAAATCCACCACATATTGTTAATCTCATGAGGTGGGAGCAATGAGATCCACTGCATTTGATGCTTTGTCTTTTTGATATTATTCTTTTGTGACTGTCAACCCCTATATTTTTTAGAAAGAGGTTGCCTATACTATTAGACTTACTGATGATAATGCAAAGATCTCTGGTTAAATCTAGAAAAATTCCATTTCCATCTAAGTTCTAGATATGGTGATGACTCTCATAACCCAGAGAACAAATATTTGAGATAAAGTAGAACTAATTTAAGCTTCCTCTAAGGAACTGAAAGTGGACAAGAAGGAAAGTTGGAAGCAAAATGCAAAAAGCAGAAAACCTAAACTTAGAAACAGGAAAAAAAATATGGAAAAATGAAAAGTGGAAAACCTAAAGTAGGGATTGCTATCTAGTGCAAATATCAGAACTGACTATATAAAAAAAACTCTATTTGAAAACTTGATTGGATTTTTTCCAATATATAGTGTGTGTGTGTGTGTGTGTGTGTGTGTGTGTGTGTGTATACACACAGGGAGAGAGAGAGAGAGAGAGACAGAGAGAGAGAGATAGCACTTTGTTTTATCCCATTTTAAGGAGTCCAGAGAAGCAAAATATATGGGTAGCAAAGAATATTTGAAGGGGTTAGAATTGTATATATTAAAACATGACAGAACCAAGCATACATTAGTGCTAC
The DNA here is from genome assembly GCA_004363605.1 of Indri indri. Taxonomy (NCBI): domain Eukaryota; kingdom Metazoa; phylum Chordata; class Mammalia; order Primates; family Indriidae; genus Indri; species Indri indri. The sequence continues at coordinate 42,838 of RJWJ010000969.1, read as the reverse complement.
CTATGATCATTAACAAAAAAGATTCTCTTCTCTCTGAACAAGTTTGATACTGGGAATACAAGCAAAAATAGAGTTTAAAAGTTAATGGATTTTTTTGTTAATGATCATTATTTTATAAATCCTTACCAAGTATGAGAAACTGTAAACTTTGTGACTTCTAACATAATTAGAGGACTGTTTTCTCCTTAACCCACAGAAGATTTTAATTAAAAGAATATCAGTTAAACCATACTTTATTACAAACTTTGTTAGATGGCATGTTGAAGGTAAAAAGCAATTTCAAGAATTAAATTACGTGCATCCCTTTTAAACACTGAAAATACCGTGTGTTGGTATCCTCTTCTTGGTGCTGGACTTCTTAATGATGAAGAATGCTTCTTATTTATTCTTATAACCCCAGTGCATAGCACTGAACTTCAAATATCAGTTCTTAATTAGTCTGTTGACCTAAACTAATTAGCAAAAAACGAAGAAACAAAATATTTGCATTTGAAAATAATATTGTCCTATCAAATAGAAGTCATTTACTAGGTCATACAATAATGCAAAATGTCCTGTTAAATTTTTTCCTCAGTGAAATTGCTAAGAAACAAGAGTAAGCATGGAAAGAAGCTGCTGGTACTTTTCGGCAGCTGGCAGGTAGCATACTGAGAACCTGTACCATGAAATGCTAATCAAGCTTGGATCCGGTCTAAGACTCAAGTTAAGTTAAACCTGTGAGATTGCATTTTATGTATGAGTGCTACAAGTAAAACTTTCATCTGGAATGCCTATGGTAAAACACTCAACCTAAAATGCCAAAAGCACGATGAAATCTAAAGATACCTAATGAGTGTTCCTACAGCCTCTACAGTTCTTCTTTTAATTCATGTGCCTAGAGGTTTCCCAGGAGATCTAATTAAAACACAAACAGCATAATAAAATTGAAATGCTTCAAAAGAAATGCATTTGTTTCTTAAAACATGCAAATTCTGTAGTATAATGGATCATATACAAAGCATCATTGGAGAAGGGCAGAAGTCCCTAGCATTTATTAGACAGGGTTGGAAAGGGGCTTGTCATTATTTTGGCAATTGCATGGTGGGTTTCAAATTCAAGTCTAAATATACTTGAATAATTAGTAAGTTAGCAATTATTTATGGAGACAAATGAAAGGATCACCACTATTATGATTATAGGAAAATATTTGAGCCTTATTTTCACCGATATGAATTTTGAGCCATTCTTCCATATTTGTTATTAAAAATATTTAAAATTATGATAATAGTAGAATTCTGTAGCTTTGGAAACTTCACTGAGTGTTGACAAATCCACCTCATTTGATTCTTGTAACATACCCATGTGATAAGCTGATAGAACCTCATCCTCACCATTTTTCACAACTCAGAAAGAGAGGTGCACAGGCTGCAGAAATACCATCCTGCAGCAAAAGATCAACTTGTTAGGTAGATAGCAAGGGATTCCAGGTCTCCTAGGGACAACAGTGGGTGCTGTTGCAGTTCACCGCCACCCAGATGGGCTTTCAGAGAGGCTGATGGGAGATCCTCATGTGCAGTAAGATTCAGGTCATATAGCTCCCAACTGTCCCTCGAAGTGGTTCCATGACAACGTCTGAACTAGAGGGAGATCCCTATCTGGACACTATAAAACAAGAGCCAGACCATAACCAAGATGTCTTCTCTTTTGCTACAATGGTGGGTCTGGTGGTCATCATATGCGGTGTATGTACCTTGCTCTGTAAACTTGTATCTTGCTCATGCTCTATAAACCTATCTTTCTCTTCTCGAGAAACCTCATTTTCATGCTTGCTTTACTTTGGTGTGTCTGGTCATTCTTCAGCCACAAACGCACCAAGAACAGACATTTCAGACTGCAACCCAACAAATTTATCAACAATTGGCCTGAAAAGTCCTTTGAGATTTTTCGGTATTCTCAAGGGGAAAAGGTAAAGTATTAACACTGCATCTATACTTATAAGGGGTAGAAAGCATTTTTTGAGTTGGTTCACATATCTTTATTGAAAAGCCTCTGGAGATATTGCTTTCTTCCCATAACTTACATAGAAATCTTCATGTTTTCTTTCCTCCTGTTCTTCCTATCAGAATTTTGTTCCTTCATTTTTAAAATTAATTTATTAATAAATAATCTTGAGTACCCAATATTTGCTAGGCACAGGTCTAGGTGTCAACACAATGTCATTGGAGTGTCTGTTCTTAAGGTACAGTACACATTAAAAATTTGTTTTCTTTGTCCTTTACATAAAAGCCCTAAAGATATTATATTTTCATAAACCTAAATATGAAATCATATTCTATTTTATTTATATTTGTTTTAAAATCATATTCTATTTTATTTATATTTGAAGCATGTTTTAAATGCTAATTTAAATTTTACATGCCCACGTGTTTCAGTATGCCTACAAATGGAAATTAATAACAACAACTTGGACATTACTTTTCTTCAATGTTTTATTTAATGATAATGTTTTCCATTAATAAGAAAAGAGTAAAATATTTATCATTATTTTCTCTAAAATTTTTATTAACAATAATTTGTTATTATCAGGAATATTTAGTGTTAACAATAATAACATCTCAGCCAGGCACAATAGCATACACCTGTATTCCTAACTACTCAGGGGACTGAGGCAAGAGGATATATTGAGCCCAGAAGTTCGAGGTTGCAGTGAGCTATCATGATGCCACTGCACTCCAGCCTGGACAACAGAGTGAGGCCTTGTCTATAAAATGATGATAATAATAATATCTTGTATCTTATTAGCAAAAGTAAATGTATAGCAATTATATACACCTGTAAAAATATATGTCATATATTCAGCAAAATGTATGTCCTATACAACGGGAAAACATATAGGAAGTAAAGAGACAGAGTGAATCATTCTCTAAGGAAACAAGTGCTTCTTTGTTTGAAACTTTCTCTGTGTCTCTGTCTCTGTGTCTATCTCTCTGTATCTGTGTGAGTGTATCTGTGTGAGTGTATTATGTATATAGAAATATGTATATGAATTTATATATATGCATATATAATATATACACATAGACAATACATCTGCACTCTGAAGGAGCTCAGGAAAGTTCACCCCGAAATATGACTCTTTGCTATAGAGTATTTTGAATTAAAGGCCCTTAGAAGGGGTTTTCCCTATATCTGCATAACCAGATGGACCTGTCAAGAGAACAATTGACTTCCCTTCCCCTCCCTGTTATCTCAGTATATTTCAGGAAAAATTATCAAGAATGCAACCAGACCTGGCCCAATACATTTTAAACATAATACTTGTCTCTCAGGTTAATTTACAAGTCAATCTGTTTCCCCCCATCCATTCATCCTCCTTAGCAACCATTTATTGCTTCTAAACAGAATTACCTATACTCCTCATCTTCCCCTTCCCTCTAACAGGCAGTATAATACTATCTGGATCCCATGGGGATATTGGGTAAGCACTCTGTGATTCTCCCCATGTGCACAGTAAATAAACCTCTTCCTTTTATTAATATGCCTTAATTGTGAGTTGATCTTTTAGCAAACTTTTGGGGAAAGGGCAAGCTTCCCCTCACCCCCACAACACATACATGCATATTATATAGAGAAAATTAAATGAATAAAAGTCTTTCTATTTTAGTATCAGTACAGCTAACTCTTGACTATTCAAAACCTGGATATTTTAATTCAGGGCCCATTTTTTCTCATCCTTTTTTTATTATTGTCAAGATTTGTGCGTTTTCCTCCAATCAGTAACATTGGCACAGAGGATAAGGAAAGAGAAAGAAAAAGGTGACTTCAGTATAAAGACATTTTTCTACTTCTGACAAAAGTTTTGAATGTAGAACAGTTGGAAATTGGAAACTAATGTTGAGCTTTTATCTGAACTTGATATTTATCTTTTCTCTAGTAGTTCTTCTTTTGTATGGATTATAAAAAGGACTAGTCTATTCAAGGCCTTTTGGATAATTCCCATCTTACTACTTCATCCCCACTTCATCCATTGGTCTAAAACTTTAGCTTTTGGAACTGGGAAGTACATTTTAACTTTACCCAGTAATAGCTGGACATATAAGACCACATTTTTTCACTCAATAGATTAATGAAGCTACAGCAAACATATGAGCCCTGAACGGTGGATTGTAAGTAAAGTAGATGGTGGTGATTATCTAAATGCATTCCCATTAAGCTCTGGAAGACATGAAAGAATCTTTTCATGGGGATTATCAAGTTTAAAATTCTTACAATTATCACTATCAAATATCTAAGAGATTAGGTTACAACTTTTTTTTTTTTTAGAATTTTCAAACCCCCTGAGAGTAATTTGGTCTTTAGCAATGTCTTTGTGTAGAGTAACCTACAATTGCATGAATTTTTTAAGTTTATCTCCATATTGAAGTTTTAAAATAGTTTTACAAAAGGTCCAGTGGTTAACACAGGAACCTGAATCTCTCTATCTAGAGCTGCTCCAGTAGGCGTTATCATTTTTTAGAATATAACAAAGTATTAAATTGGACTTAACTGTATTAAGGTATTAAAAGGATTGTCACATACATGCATTGTTTTTTTTTAATATTTATTTATTACCATTGTTCTTTTGAATCGAGATCCAAACAAGGTCTACACATCACCTTAGTTAACATGTTTGTTATCTCTTTTTTAATCTTTCATTTCCTGTTTGCTGTCCAGGGTTTTTCACAGTCTAGAGTCACTGATCGCATACGTGTAATTTGGGGTATATAATATATTTCTCTGTCCTTTGTATGTATTTTCCACTGGTAATTAGAACTAGATATTTGATCCGATTCAAGTTTAAAATTTTGAGGGGGCAACTCTTCTTCAGAGGTGAAGGTGTACACTTATCTCAGGGGGTATTTAACAATTGATTGTCTCTTATTTATGTTAATGGCCTGAATTATGATGACTGTCTGAACTGGCTATTTCATTATGGATTTTTAAAATACAAATATTCCATGATATTTGTATTTCTTTAAGTAATATTCTTTAAGTAATAGCATTTTTTAGCAATGAATGTGCTAGCAGCATGTGTGAGGCATATGCTAAGTTTAATGATACAGGAAGAAAAATTAAAACATTTCATCTCACGAACTATATCTATATGACTACTGGATTGCTGTAAGAAAATATCTTCGAACATGTGCAGAAATAGGGCAGCCTGAAGGATGTCTCAGTGAAAGACAACACAATAGGATGGGAAGGAAAATCTTGACTTGCAATTTTTTACGGGAAAATGAGATAAAGCACAATCAACATTTGTAAAGACTTTCAAGCACCCAAATTCTGTGAGGTTAATAGTCATTCAGTAAATATTGAGATCTACTATGTGCCAAGTACCGAGGATACAACAGTGATCTAATCAGGATGGATAAAGTCCCTGCCCTCATAAAGCTCACTTACTTTTTGCTGGGAGACAAAGGCAATTTACATGCAGAAAAAAGTAAATGATATAATTTTCTAATTTCATGTAGTGACAAGTGTGATAAAGAATAATAAAAGAGAGAAGAGGGAATATTATTTTAGGCCAAGATACTAGGGAAGAACTCTCTGAGAAGGTAACATCTAAACACAGAACTAAATGATATGAAAGACATAATAACTTCTGGGGGAAAAGTATAAAAGATGAAGTCAAGTATAAAATCCCCAAAGCAGGAAGGTGCTTGGCCTGTGCTTGGACCTAAGTTTGAGGCCTGAAAGAATGGATTGTTGGTGATGTCTTTTATTGAGATGGTGAAAATTATAGGAGCAGCACGATTGGAGATGGAGAAGGGAGTCTTAGAGTTCAGTTTGGGAAATGTCAAGATACCTCCTAGACACCAACAGAGAAATGTCAAGTGGGCAATTAATACATGTGAGTCTGGAACTCAGGAATGAAGCTGTAGATATAGACCAACTGTGATCTTAAACAGTTGGGATTTAAGGAATTCCAGAACAGTATACTAGAATTGAACTTCAAGTTTTTGTTGCTTTAACGGTGACTCTGACTTTACACTCTCGTTTCTACCTTGGTTCCCAGCTCTGGTAACTGGGCTCTGATCCCCATGACTTTGCCTGAATGCTTGGGTGGGTCACCTACCTCTTGCCCAGAGTAAATGAGCAGACATAGCCTTGCTTTGTTTTAAATGATGTATCCTCCCACCTCTATTGAGGGCCCTGGGAAGAATAGGAGAATTTCAGCCATGGGGTATCAGGGTGTGGGAAGGAGAATAAGAGCTGAAGTGCTGAACCAAACACCAAAGGGCTGGGAAGAGGAGAGTGAAGGATTGCTACTCAAAGGGTTGACCGTCAAATTTCAGAGACAAAGAAGGAGACAGAAAGTGTGTATCTTTCTATAAAACTAATTTTTTAAAATAAGTTGGGCCACATATGATACTGCCAAACTTAACCAATAAAAATTGCACATATTCTTACTGTTACCAAAAGCTCTGCACTTGTCCACAAGGCTAAATCAGAAGAAGGTGGACAAGTGTTTTGGGGGATGATGAAAGAGATTTTACTTAGCTGGCAAAGGAGGGAAAATGGTAGATCTTCTTGTCTCAAAATCCAATTTCCTGAACATAGGCAGAAATGGAGAGCTTTTAAAGGGAGGGTTCTCAGCTTCAGACAATTACTGTGTTGACTATTCTAATTGTCCCATCTCTGCCAGAGACAAAGCCTATGAACTCCACCAGCCTCCCACCTGGGGTGCTGGCACCACATGGGAGTTGTAACAAAAGATTTAACCTGCCTCAGAGATGCAGGCTACAGTTCCCAGAAAGAGTGGGGGAAGTTTTAAAGAGTTAGATTTTTTTTTTTTTTCAGGCCATTCCCTGTTACATTACTTCTCTCCTTAAGTATCACTTGCTTCTCTATTTCCTTATGCAGGACTCCACTCCCTGTTGGGGCACTTCATTATATTTTGAATTATTTTCTTGCCAAATGACACACTAGATTTCCCTGCTGTCAGCAGCCGATCTATGTCTGTGTTCCTTACGGTGTGTCCTATGGAACAGCTGTTGAACTGTTTCAGCAAAGAAAAGGTACTAGGGTTAAATTTGCTCTGAAACACTGTTTACATTACCACCACTTGGAACATCCCAACGCCTACTAAAATATTAATAAAGGACATCTCAGAAGCACATTGAGTTTTGTCTACAAAATTCTTTTTACAGAAAATACCTATTAATCCCCCACAGAAATGGTGGCTGAGGAGCAGTCTTTAGGAAATGTCCTGGATGAATCAATCACTCTAACAGCCACACATCTCAATCAGGAGGTCCGTGAGCTGGTCCCTCTCATCCTGATGCTTTAAATGACTGATGCCCATTGACTTCAGGAGATATGATAAGAATTCCGCTAACATAAGAGCCAAAATGCTGAGAGCATCTGACTGAATCACGTGTCTGCTCCATGAAGCCTTCACTGGGCACTCTGTCCTCATTAGTTTCCCTCTTTTCTAAACTCCCATAATACTCATAACTCCCGTAATATGCAAATATCAAATGGCTCACTATTCAATATTTAATTGTGCACAGGCTTATATTTCTGGCTCATTGCCTCCATCCTTACAGCTAATCATTCTTCACTTCCACATGCGTGCTCCATATGTTTTAATCACAACAAACTCTCAGAGTCCCCAAGCCTGCCTGGTGTTTGTTCAATTCTGTGCTTTTGACTAAGTTGTTTGGGATCTTCTACCCTCTTTCCATTCTGGCCAATTTTTTACTAGTCTTCAAGGACTTGTTTAAATGTAACTTCTACTGCAAAAAATCCCCTGACACAGGGGTCACTATGTCCTCTGTGTTCTCATGACATTTTGTGTAAGTCACAATGTCACACTTAACATGCTACAAGTATTAGCTTCTGCAACTATACCCCACTTACTGCTAGAAAAGGCAAAACTCTGTCTTAAGCAATTTGGTATGTTTTGAGAGACTCCTAGGAGATCCAACTCCCCAAGGAAAAATTATTTAATATATATATAGAGAGAAATAACATATTTTAATGCATTATCTGTCCATGGACGCTTAGGTCATTTGCATATCTCGTCTGTTATATAATGCAGGAATAAACATGGAGGTGTAGATATCTCTTTGAAATACTATTTTCATTTCTGTTGAATATATACCCAGAAGTGGGGTTATTGACTCATATGGTGGTTCTACTTTTGATTTTTCAAGGAGCTTCCATACTGTTTTCCATATTGACTGCATGGATTTACATTCCCATCAACGGTTCCCTTTACTCCACTGTTAGTACTTGTTATCTTTTGTCTTTTTGATAATAGCCATTCTAACAGGTGTGAAGTGATGAAATTTCCATTTGCATTTTTCTAATCCAGAGGCTGGGGTGGGGAGGAAATGGGTGATACTGATCACAGGCACATAATTTTAATTATAAGATGAATAAATTCTGGAATCTAATATATACATAGTGATTATAGTTAACAATACTCTGCTGTTTACTTTTAAATTTCATAAGAGAGCAGATTTTAAGTGTCCTTATCACACAATAACTATGTGCAGTGACGGATGTACTAATTGGATTCTAATAACTATTATGTAACATATACATATAGCAAATCATCATGTTGTACAGTTTGAATATATACAATTTTTATTTTCCAATTAAATATTTTAAAATAAACAAAAAAAAAAAAGAAACCCACTGATGCAGGGAAAAAGAGCATGGCTTATAAATACCTGTTACTTTTCAGCAAAAAATTCTCATTTTTAAATTAAAAATGTGTGGAGGAGGAGAGGGGCTTCAGGTCATAAATTTTAGCTCAGAATGCTACTTGGACATTCAAAGAAAAAGGTAATTTCTTTATTTTTGATTAAATTGGATTCTCTTTTCTATATAAGATTTCACACCCCAATTAGCAGGGGAAAAATTACTAAAACTTGAATCTGGATTAAGGTTAGTCTAATTTAATAATTTATCTTGTTTAATGGGAGTTTTCAGTCTCTTTTGCATAAAAGTGCTCAGTCTCTGGGATAGTCTGCCGTATTTCTTGAACTCTTTTCTCTAAAATCTAACTGTATGGTAAAATAGGCTCCACATTTTCAGGAAGTAGAAAGTTGGGGTTCCCTGACTTCGTGTTAATCCTTGGATCTCCAGAATGATGTTCCTTGTGCATCTCTCTGGTTGCTGTACGCCTTACTGAGATAGGCGAGGAAATCCACAGCCAGTTTAATTCACAATCCGGTCTGTCTAGGCTTCAGCAATAGTTTTGGATTGCTCCCCTGTTGGCTTCACCTTAACTCAGCTTCACCTGGTGCTTGCTCTTGGTCCAACCTCTATCTTGTCCTCTGGCGTGGCTGTCTACCTGTTACAGCAGGGGTGACTGAGAACAGACCGAGAGACACACACAGAGATTTTGGCAATACGGGTTTTATATGCTGGCCGGCAAGGCTCAGAGGGGAATTTGCTCTCCCCAAATTCTGAGCACCAGACAAAGAGCCTTGCAGTCTTTTATACACTCTGCTTAAGGAGGAGGGGCATGGCTACAACAGGGTTAACTTTAGTGAGGCAGGGGCCTAAGCTATTTTTACAGCCTGGTATAATAATCACTATAGGCTACAGATGCCTTATGAGCGCAAGGTGGCAGGTGAGGAGGGGACCCAGGTAAGGATCGCAAGGGAAAAAAAGCCCGGTAGCGGAATTTCTAAGAATTCCACTTTAGTGGAATTTTCCAATCTTCCACTTCATACCCACAGCTTCTGGGGGGATGTCATCCTGCCCTTTCACTGGTATTGCTACTCAGTATGAATGCTATTCATACTAGGCTGGAACTGAGAGTGGCCAGGAACACTTAGCTGTTGCAGCTCCTTCTGCTCCATCACACTGCCCAATATCATCGATGGGACAGGACTGATTATGAGATGTTCTCCTTTCAGGAGCATAGTATTGTTACAGCAAGTGTTACAGCGGGTGGTTCTGAGGACAAACCAAGCGGCACACGGAGAGTCAGAGAATCAAAGTTTATTCGCCGGCCAGCTCAGAGGGGTCTCGCCACCAAATTCTGAGCCCCGTCTACCCGATTTTTCCCACTTTTATTAAGTTGTGGTGGTCTGGGGGGTAGACCGTCAGTTGGCTAATGCCCGCCAGGTAATAGGGTAGTTGATGTGCCAGGCAATAGATTTAGTGTTATGCTGATGTGCCAGGTAATAGATTAGTTGATGGGCCAGGTAATAGGTTAGTATTATGCTGATGCGGGTCTTCCCTGAGGGGTGAGGGTGTCAGGTGGCTGATGTGCCAAGTAATAGATGGGGGTTTTGCTTATCAGTATTGGGGTGCAGAAAATGATTTCCCGAAATATGGTGCTTTGGCAGGCTGAGTGCTTTGAAAACTGAAAGACCTCAGGAATAAGCCTTAGAATCAAGCTCTCTCTCTCACCGTCCCCCACTCCCAGTCTCTCTGACCCATTTTCCCTGGAGCAGTGAGATGGACTTTCTCTCTGATATTTCCTTATTTGTTTAAGAAAGTTTCTTTTCAAAAGAAATGCAATTGTCTTAAAACCTTCTTCCCTAGGCATCTCATCAAATAAGCAGAAAAGATCAATGACCGGAGAAGAGAAGAGACAGGGAGTCCTCACCATGTCTATAGGGACTTTTCATGGATTCTTCTGAGATTAGCTCCAAGAGATTACCCGGGGCGCTTTATCTGCTTAAAAAGACAATCTTTGTTCCCACGCAGTTATGCCCCTCACCTTCCTAAACAGAATAATTTACGAGTTAATTTCTGTCTACAGGGTGCATTTATTTTCCCTGAAAATCATTTCTTCTTACAACCCCCGCTTTCCTCTCTCCAAGAGGGTATTTAAGCATCAACCATTTGGTCCTTGCTTTGAGTTTTCACATTTTGCATGACTTCCATGCGCATGTTTGCACATAATTAATTTGTCATATTTTTTTCTTGTTAACCTGTATTTCTCTATAGGGGTATTGGCTATGACCCTTTACAATGGGAGGAAGGGGATCGCCCTCTTTCTAGCCTGACAAAGCAAATGTTTTCTCCACCCTCCATTCATGGTACCTAAGCTGTCACTTCCTCTCTAGGTTAGACATTGACCTGGCTGTTTCACTCTCCTCCTTATCTCCTTCCTTTGCTTCTCCCAATACCTTGGGGAAAAAGAGTCTAGCTTTTTCCTTTTTCTTCTTCCTATTTAGCTTTCCTTATGTATAATCCAGCCTGACATGCCTGACCATTAATATACTTAAAAAGGAAAATTGAAAATAGAATTTAGACAAGCTTTTCTCAAGAAAGTAGCTTAGATTGAACATAATGGTCTTGCTGTAAAATTCAATTTCTGAATGTAAGATTCTGAATATTAAAATTTGTAATTTGTCTTCTTTTTCCCACAAGCCCAGGGATATGAATATTATGAGTCAATGAGGGTAAAAATCATGTACTCATGAAAGCTAAGAAGAAAAAATCACATTAATACTTGTTGAAACATTTTGCCCTGTTAAAAATGGAATCTTCTCTCTATGGAGAGATAATCTCTAGAAAATATAGCTTTGAGTTATTGTGTATTCATTGTTCTCAAGCCTTACAGTTTTGAACTTGGAACCTGTCACTGCTTTCTTCTTTCCTGTTTCTCTTTGGAATGGGGATGTCTGTCCTATGCCTGTCCACCATTGCACTTGGAAGCAATGCTTCCAAATCTGATTTAGATGATGTTTAAGTGAGACACTGACTTTTAACTTTTGAGTTGATGCTGGAATGAGCTAAGAGTGTTGGGGTCATTGGGTTGGAATGAATGTACTTCGCATGTTAGAAGGACATGAATTTGGGTCCAGGGGTGTCAGGGATGGATTTCTATGGTCTGAATGTCTAAGCATTTCTATGCTCTCAAAATTCATACGTTGAAAACCTGACCGTCAATGTGGTAGCATTAAGAGCTGGAGCCTTTAGGAGGTGATTAGGTCATAAGGGTGGAGCCATCATGGGATTAGTGTCCTTATAATAAAAGAGGCCCCAGAGAGCTGCCTAGCCCCTTCCACCATGTGAGATTATGAAAATGCCATCTATGAATCAAATAGTGGGCCCTCACTAGACACTAAATGTGCCAGCACCTTGATCTTGGGCTTTCCAGCCTACAGAATGGTGAAAAATAAATTTCTGTTATTTATAAGCCACCCAGCTTATGATGTCAATGGAAAAGAAGTCAAACTCTGTACAATAATTTAAAGAGGTTTATTCTAAGTCAAATTTGAGGACCATGGCCCGGAGCCATGCCCAAGAAGCCCTGAGCAATTGGACTCCCCCTGGTTGGGTTACAGTTTGGTTTTATACATTTCAGGGAGACAGGGATTACAGGTAAAGTCATATATCAATACATGGAAGGCATACATTGGTTTGGCCCAAAAAGGTAGGCCATCTCAAAACAGAGGCTTACAATTTATAGGTGGGTTTAAAGACTCTGACTTGTAATTGGTTAAAAAATGAAGTTTTGTCTAAAGGCTTGGAACGTTTTAAGATAAGGAAGTCTGTTTGCAGAGATAAGCTATCAGACATACATTTGTTATGTAAATTGAGGACCTTCAGGCTTCTCTTGCATAGCCTAAGGCTGGTTAATGAGTTGCAAAGGATGTCTCCAAGAAGGGAAGGGGCATGATGAGGCATGTCTGACCTCCCTCTCTTGGCCAGCAACTCAGTTTTAGGGTAGTCCCTTGACCAGGAGGGGGTCCATTCAGTCAGCTGGTGGGGCAGTGGGGAGCCTTAAGATTTTATTTTAGTTCACAATGATATTTTGTTATAGCTGCTGCAACAGACTAAGATGTTCATTCAGTACATTTTACTAAGCACTTACTGTGCATTTAAACTGTGTTAGGTTTCACTTCAAGGAAATCCATTCTGCAAGTTTTATTCTAAAGATAGCCACATTCCTGCCCTCTTACATTTTAATCTTCCAGTAGGATTCCAACAAGGGAATGGGCAGCACAGACCCAATATAGCATGCATTCTACCAACAGGTTTTATTCATAATATGTGTTAAATAAATATTTATAAAAATAAATTTAAATAAAAAAGACAGGGACCATGATTTCAAGATTAAATATTGGCTTAATTCCATCAATATCCTTTTTTATTCTTTGGTCTTTTGAAGTTCAAACTTATAAATCCTAGACTGAATTTCTCATGTGTACTGTGGCATCACATGATTCCATACTGAGGCAAGGTCATTCTTCTCATTTTTTATCTCACTTAAGTGTTTGTTCATTGAATCACAAAACACAACTTGCAGGGATCTTCTGAGAGTATGCCACAAAACTACTAGGGAGAACTAGTCTGTTATGTTTACAAAGAAGCTTTTATAGACTGAGAACTAGGCTTCAGAGGAAAACCCCACCACAATGGCTTCCATATCAAAGCAAGCATTTGTTTCTGTGTGATTTACAGATTTTTACCTACATACACCTGAATTTATCTTTGTATTATAGTCCAATTCTAGAATTGATAAAGAAAACCATTTCCTCCTACCTGGTTAAAGTTTGCATGCCGCAAAGACACCATTCAGAAATGTGTTAGGAACTGATCGTATCTAAAAACACATGAGGTAATGCTGAAAAATAAATTACATCCATATGGAATTTTCTCATTTCCATTTGATTTGTAAGCCTTCCAAAATTTCATCCTCTTTGTTAGGTCCTGAGCAGAAAGAGAGACACACAAAGTCCCATGTGTAGCAAAATGCTGTTTTATTTTGAGTATATGGGTGCAGATGGGTGGAGGCCAAAAAGTGTCCACCCCGAGGGAGGGATAAACTTCTTCCTTGTCAGGAAGGATAGGAATGATGGCGTCATTGCTGCAGCCTGTGGTTGAAGTTAGATTTATAACCTTGGACTCTCCAGTGTTGCGGCTTTGGTTTCAAAGGCTTTATGATAATTTTCGGGTTCCTACCTGGAACAAAACTAACACTCTTTTTATTTTATCGATCTGCTATCATCTAGCAATGAGAAAAGCATACTTGCAAGTAGTGAAGAAAGTCGTTACTAAACAAATTCAGTAGAAGATATTGTGTAACTACTGCTAAACTGGGTTAAAGGGCATAAAGTTCACTCACAAGCAATAGCATCTTATTACCTTGATAAGCTTTATGCAAGGCTAAAGGCAGATGTGATAAACTCTGCTAATGAATCTCATTATCAAGTCAAGGAAATTTGGAATGTATTATATCACTACCTCAAGCAAACCTCTTTAGGAAATAATCGTATTTTTTCCTCTGGTTCTTGGATATGGTTAGTTTACTCTCCATCTTCTTCCCCGCCTTCCTAAATCATCACCTTCCTACTCAGCGCAGTCGTGAAACTCCCCTTCCTCCCCAGGCGAGATGTTCTTTCAAATCCTTTAACCATGCTCAAGTTTCATTTACATTTTCACCATTTGAGAAGGGCAAATTCTTAAAGTAAGAAAGGAGAAAACTCCTTATTATTTAAGTTAGGGAGTATTGGTGTGAGGATAGAGTAATCCCTTCTCTGCTTTTGATATCATATCATGTATTTGACCGTCTCTGCATTTATGTAGCATAAGCACAGATGACCAAGGGAGATCAAACAACCATTCTTAAGGCACTGTACTAAATGACTGTCCTCAAAACTAGAGGTAGTATTTTAGACCAGAACTACTCAAAATTTGTTCTGTGGCCTTGTGTCATTCCCTGAATCATTTGCTTCCAGACTCTGCTGAGTATGGAAATGGAGAATGTTTAGAAATATTTATAGCGATTAGATGAAATCTGTTGATTCTTACAATAAAAAAATGGCCTGACATTTTTGTCTTTTTAAAAATTTCATTCTTCTAGTAATTTATTTATTGAATTTTTAAAAAGCAATGGTTGGTGGCAGATTTAAAAATAAAAGTAAAACAATTCTTCACCACTCAGCATATAAGAAACAATGTTTCAAACCTTTGTATTCTGAAGAATCATAGTAAGCCTTGCAAACTTATTTTTTGAAATACTTCTTAGAGTGTAACATTGAAAATAATATTCTAAACCATTTTATAAATTTACTAAAAAGAAAGCAGTTTATAGTCATATGACAAGAAAGACTAATCTCTGCAGTCAATCTCAAAAGGACATAGGACAGTAACAAGCTAGGCCTGTGCTGTGGATATGTCTTTATTTGATATTTAAAGAAATGATAGAAGGGAGTGAAAAGAAATAAAGGTAATTTACTGATACAAATTTTATTTCAAAATATATGACTTTCCTTTTTCTTCCTGAATACATATCTCAAAATTTTTGTTATATCATACAGTTACATGAGTTTCAGAGTGGTGTCATAAATGAAAGTAAAAAAAAAAAAAAAAA